>JAODPA010013020.1:0-13426 GCA_025585075.1 Nepenthes mirabilis
ATAAATCTTAATTCAACAGATATTATTGCACTGTAGTCCCTTATTCTCGATTTTTCGTAATTCAATTAAGAAATACATTATACAACTTGTTGCGTCCCGAGTCCTTAATTGTCATACAGATTAGGAAGTCATCGGGTTCCTAACCGTTCTAAAGCGTACATGGAAGGGTCCTATCTTCGTCTCTTTTAACTTGAGGCCTACACAGCACAATTAACAAACAAGAAATCAGAGGTTTTGTGGATTTCTCCCACCGAGGCCACCCCGACGCTTAAGTCAGCAAATTCCCACAATGAACGGAAATAGGGCGTACGCTAGGAGGTGCGCGAAAGTGTGCTGAAAATGCGTGGATGGTGCGTATGTGTTTATACGAGAGAGAGTAATGAGCGGGTGGTGGGAGGCCTGGCTCCGTAGGTGCACTGCAGTGGGTGGCTGACTTCCAATCGCTCGAGTAGGGTCAGAAATTTGGATCCAGAGGCTAGCTGGTATGCTTAAGGCTTGCGACGGAGATTCGGTTGTCTGGATCCAATCCCCTCTCTTCGTTGAAGAAGGGGGATTTTATAGGCCCCTTGACGGGGGATTTTGGGCAAGAGAACTCCTGTCGCTAGGGTTTGTTGGCCGCTAATCGCTGTTGGAGATTGCCGGTGTGTCAGCTGTCATTTTGCTGTGGCAGGCAGATTATCGAGTATTGCCGGCCACGCTTGGTCTCCCCCTTGAGCTTGAATTGATGGGCTGCCTGTGGCGGCCGCCTGAATCGTAGCTAGTAGCGTTGACCGTTTCTCCATTGGCTGGTTCTTCTTGCTCTTTTCCGCCTTCCGGTAGCCGCATTAATGAGTTGTAGGAGGCGCTCACAGGCTGCTGCTGGTAGGCCGCCACGTAGGCATCCCGTGTAGTTGGGCTGGGCTCCAAATTTTCTTGGGCTTTAGTATTTGTCCCAACACTAGCCGCCCATGCCTGGGCTGACTAGTGGTCGGGGCCTGGCATGTCCCTTGGGTCCAATCCACAGTCCGCCGATTTTCCTCGAGATGCTCCAACACTTGTCATCTTCTGAGCTCGCGGCTTCCCCAGGAACATACGCAGGCCTTTCTGATACTGTAGCGATTCGGTGCCTTGATTGGGAGGATTTGGACGCCTAGGGTTGTGTTTGATTTGAGGACTTTTCCTATTTCATGAAAGATGTCCGGCGGGAGGCATGCCTCGCCAAGCACGAGAAGGATGCCTGTTTCGCCCATAAATAGGACGGCTCCTTAGCGAGTGTAGTGCATCCTTTAGCTGTCTTCAAGGGAACAATGTGAAGGTTCTGGCTTGCCCCACCTTCGATGGGGATCCGCAAAGGAGTTGGATGGGCCAGCAGGGAATCCGAAACTTTCGGAGAAGATTGTCTTCACACCCGCGCTACAATCAATTCCTTATACTAATGAGGGTGGCTCGGCCACTCTGCTGTCGTCACGTGCCTTCCCTCCATGGTGTGACTCGTCCAGAGCGCTGTGGGATCATGGCGGAACTTTTACGGGGATGCTTCCTGCCGGTGAACAGCGTCGCTCATGGTCTCCACTTCACTTGGTCCGTGCGTAGGCCGTGGAGGAGGCAGAGAGGGGAGTCCTAGTGAGGGAATTGCAGGGTTTTTCCTATTAGCCCCTCCCGAAGGCCCCTGAGTTGGGTGCTAGCTCTGCCTCGGTGGATAACATTGGGATCGTCTCCACCGCGAGCAAGCTAGCTCGCGACTGCCCCTAGTGGGTTGTTGGTTAACCGGTGCCGAGGCCGTGGTGATCTCATATAGATCACGTTCCCCAAGCTCACTCGGGCATCCGGGACAGTCACCATTGGGTCTGTGCCCCGTGCCGTATCTTCTTCCCATTTATTGTACCTTCATTCTTACAAATCTTGTACTTTGTAAGGAAAGCCTTGATTAATAAAAGAAGTAGTCCCTTTGTTTTTGTTCTTCCATCTTATAGCGCATGCTTTCCCTTACCGATTGTTTTCCCCCGATGTGTCGCACCCTGCTGTGTGAGCTTGAGGATCTTTAGGCGATCACGTCCGGTTCTATCGGTTCCACCCCTCGAGCTTATATACTGTCCGTGGTTGGGACGACGCGGTTCGAGGGCAGCCTCTGATGCCTGGGGCCGCGGAGGCTGCAACACCATTGATGGCGGTCACATCCAACTGTCTGTCTGGCGTATTAAGTGCGCAGAAGATCAAAGGGCGCTGCGTTATGATGATCTGTCTTGGAAATGGGTGAGGCTTTAGGGATTCTCCATGTGGAGGGCGCTTGTTGGCCTTGTCCTGGCACTCCTTGTCCTCAGAGCGTAGCCATTTCTCGGGAGAACTTCGTCTATTTAAACGCACAAACCCCTTCCCAAATAACGCGCTCTACTGCTCCTTTGGCAGTGTAAAGTTTTACATTGCTCGCGATATTTCTCTCCTTTGCTTGCTTTTGTTGCAATTCGGATGGAGGAGTTGTCCTCGTCATCCAGATCGGGGTACCCCTCCGGAGGGTCCGAAACTGGGGGCCATGCTTCTCGGGTCTCGAGTGTCATCGCATCAGTGAGGGGTCACTCGGAGGCTACTATCGTGGGCCCTGCACAATCCCCGTGAGAGCCTTCAAGCTTTGAGAGGGCAGAGGGATCTGCTACCTCACGGGAGTGTGGCCCAGGGAAGGCAGATTTCTCGCTCTGGCAAGTTGCCATGGCAGTTGAAGACGTCAAAGCCCGGATGCAAGCTGCGGTAGCGGAGATCGAGCAGCTAAGGGCCCATGCCACACACTTTGAGGAAGCATGGGCGGAATTAGACGCGAGGGTGTCAAGGCTCTCCAGTGCTAACATGGGGGCTCGAGCCCGCATTTTGGCTCTCTAAGAAGAGAGTGAGTAGATACGACGACAGTTTGGGACAGAGGTCGCACGGATGGGGACTGAGCTGAGGTCGAGGTTTCGGCTGGAGGAAGTCGACCCTCCACTGGAAAGGAACTTCCAAGATGGCATCTGTCTTAGCCAGAGACTAGTCGAGCTGGAGGACCCCGAGCTTCCGCGTCGGTGTCCTGGACTCTCGAAACTCCAGTGTCCTAACACACGCGGACTTGGTGGAGTATTCGGCACAAGGTTCCTCTGCGGCACATGAGGGACGTTAAATGTATCCCATTATAGTTAGCTACTGTAACAAGTTTCTAATGAATATTATAATGAAATTCAACACTTAGCTATGCCGTTTTATTTTCTATGGTTTGCTGTGGCTGAATGGTTTATTTTCATTCCCGTGCGCTTCTTTTGGGGGTTCCATTGTCGTTCTTTTCGGTGATTGAAATACCTGCATTAAATGTGGGCGTGTCAGTAGGGAGTCTTCGCCAGGCGGCTCAAGCGACGTTCGATCTGTAGTCTGACGAACAGTCGTGTTTGTTGACTGCTCTCGGCCCCGTGATGCCTCCACGGGGTAAGCATGCGGCCCAGCCACTCTTGGGGCGTCATTTGGGTTTCTCGCTCGTTGGCACTTCGCTGCCTATTTAAACCATCCTTACGAAAAATTTCCTCTGTTTCCTTGCACTGAAAATTTTTCAATCTTGTCACCCACAGTGAGATAGAGATGGCAAAGAAGAGAGAGTCTCCCTCCTCCTCGCGAACTTCTAGGGTGGGTCGGCAGAGGGTCAACAACACCGGGTCTGTCTTGATAACTAAAGTTGTTGCCGCTCTTACGGTAGATTATGGGATCCCCAACGATTGGGGTTACCGTGCTCCTGGCTCCGCGGGCAGAGCCAATGTTCTACTAGATGGCTTTGTCACAGTTTACAAGCACCATCTGAGAGGGGGGGCTACGTTATCCCATGCCGTGCACCCTGTATGCGCTGGTGGAGGTGTGGGGTGTTCCTGTGGCGAGGCTTCACCCTAACGCCCTCCGTTATCTAGTCTCGCTGTGTATTTTCACTCGCGTTCATGGCGGCTCTTTTGACGCTAAGGTGGCTAGGTTGATCTTTCGCTTCTTGGAGTCGGATGACTGGATCTCCATGTCACCGAAGATCGGCTTCCAATCTCGAGGGACCAATATCGACTCGGTAAAGAACTGAAAGAGCCGATTCTTCTTCTTGCAGGAGCCCACTGACTTTGAGCTTCTGCGTGAGTGGGGCCCAATTTCGGGGTTGTTCCATGAGAAAGCATTGACGGATGATGCCAAGGGAGCGGCGGAGTTAGTCGCTACCATTGAGTCCCAGATGGCGAAGTTCTCCATCCAGGGCTACTTTTTGACATCCATTACGTTCGAGGCCGCTAAGTGGGGGCATTCATTGGGCTAGCGCGCCGCCGGACCTGCCAAAATGGACCTTGGGGAAGGCGTCATTCCCCCGCCATCCAATGGGGACGAGGAGGAAAGTTGTTCGCTACTGGAATCATAGTCGGATGAGGAGGAGATTAAGGCTCCCTTGAAGAGGTTGAGGGAGGCCAAAGGTACCTCCACGCGGAGGTCGTAGAGGTTGGCTATTAGTTCTGCTGTGCAGGTTCGAGCTTCTGCCCTAGGAGCAGTGTCAAGTGCCGGGACTCAGGAGGAGGCCGACGAACCCGTTCCAATTCCTGCCGCGTCGTTATTTGAGCACGGCATCCCTGAAGTGGGACTTCATTCTGGTGTGGAGTCTCCTGCGCGCTCCTTCGTCAATCTGGTCATGGAGGTGGCTCTAGGCATAGCGGGCGGTGCATTGATCCTCGGTGGCCCGGAGGAAGCATACGTGTTAGTGCCAGTGCCAGTGCCGGAGTTAGAGGGATCTTTGGAGCCGGCTGTGATCTTTGCGAAGCCAATTTTAGTGGGTTGGATCCTGGGGGACGTCCTCGTAGCGTCGGAGGTGGAAGTCATATCGGAGGCCCGCACGCCGGGCGCTAAGACGGCCATGGGAGAGATGGCTTCAGAGCTGGAGCCCCCAAGCGTTCCTTTGCCTTCCGCACTTTCGACCCATCCAAGCTCCGCGGGAGTCGCGATTGAACTTGAGGAGCCCTTGGGTTCGTCCGCGTCAGGAGATTCGGCACGCCCTCCGGACGCTGCCTCTGCTCAGGTACAATCGCTCCTAACTGATCGTTCTTTCATAGTCACAATTTTTGGGAATTCTTATGACTCCTCCATTTCCCACGCAGATTCCTAAGGAGGCCGATCCTCTTGATGAGCTTGCCGCCCTTCTGCACGGGAGCTCTTACCGCGGGCTGCACGTCGTCTAGAGTACGAGAGCCCAGGTCACTTCCCTTCGTGGGGACAACGAGCGGACACAAGAAGAAATCAGGCGCTTGCAGCTGAAAGTAGAACAATTGGAGGCGGCGCTCACCGCTCTTGAAGACGACAATTCACGCTTATGTTGGAATCTGAGGGGTCGGCTCACCCTGTCGGAGGTGGATCTCATGATGGAGACTCGATTTTGGGGCGGCATTCGCCTGTGCTGTAGGATTGCTTCTCTTGTGGCTCTTGATGTACCGGAAGGAGTCTTCCACCCTGGCAACGTCGGGGTCTAGGACGAATCTCATCTAAGGAATTTTCTTGAGGAGGCTGGTCCGTCCGACCCTCCACAGTAGCCTTGTCTGTATACACTGCTTTTCTTTCTTCTTTTTTTTTTGTGTACAAGCAAATGGAAAGCAACTCCTTTTTTTCTATATACATTGCTTTTCAATGCGATCTGTGAGGTCATGTCTCACGTTCAACAGCTAAGCTTGCAAAGTTATTGTCGCTAAGGCTCTAATCCGGTGCCTTCTTACGCTGTACTCGTCATTCGTTAAAGGATGTTGTCGCATCTTGCGCGTTTAATGGGAAGCTCGATCCAGTAAGGTGGACGTTGACGCAAGTCCCGTGGAGTCCCACTTAGGGCCAGCCGGGTTTTCAGGCCTCTGCAGCCAGGCTCCAGGTCTAGGCCTTTCATTGTCAGGTATCCGCGTTGGGTGCGTGGCCCCCGCTCAAGGCATTATCACCACAAGGTCCTAGCCCTCGACCATCATAGACTGAGGGTGTTCTCTTCTTTTTGAGAAGGTCACCGCACGCTTGCAATTCTTGTCCCTTAAGGTTTTAGTGGCCGCAAGTTGGGAAGCTTCGAAAGCCCCTAGGCCTAATGTCCTGACCGCCTGGGTCGTTTGATGCAAAGCCAAGGTAGCAGGTCACTGGGACCCTTCCAATGTTGAGTTGAAGTCCAGATGCATCCGCCTCCGGACCGCTTGACATGCGGTCGAGGTTTGAACGAGACCGCTGACCGGCCACTGGCAGGGGCCAAGGTTTTGAGGTGGCCGTTCACGGGCTGCTTGATACGACGCCGAGGCCTTGTTTTATAGACGGACGATGATTTTCCTGACTTAGGGGCAGTCTAGGTCTTATTAGTTTTGGAATGCTATGCATACTAACACTTGTCACGAATGGAGAATGCAGGACAACAAGAATAATTAATTTTATTAACCAAAAACTTAATGTATGTACAAGCACTCTTTAGGATGCGTGTGCGTGCCTTACCTGGGTCGGCACTTTGTCGCTGGTAGTATTTCCTTTGGTTGGTGGCAATCCAGATCCGAGGGACCAGTTTACCATTCTAAGCGCGTAACTTATACGCTCCATTCTGGAGGATTGCGGAGACGAAGAATGGGCCTTCCCACCCAGGGGAGAGTTCTCCCGACTTTTCCTGCCGCTTCTACACTTCAGAGGACCAGATCCCCAACCACAAGTGGGTGAGCTTTCATCCACTTGTTATAGTACCGCGCGACATGCTGTTGATAGGCCGCGGGCCGCAGGCGAGCTGTGTCTTGAACTTCTGGAACTAGGTCAAGGCTTTCTCGGAGTCTTTGTGAGTTGGTGGTGGGATCGAAACATTTGAACCGCAAGCAGGGTAATCCTACTTCAATGGGGACTACGGCCTCAGCCCCATAACAGAGGCTGAAGTGTGTCTCTCTCATTGGTTCCCACGGGGTCATCCGATATGACCAGAATACGGAAGGTAGCTCCTCGACCCACGAGTCCCCTATGTCCTCCAGCTTGGTCTTTAGCATGTGCAGTAACGTGCGGTTGGTGACTTCAACCATCCGTTAGTCTGAGGGTACACCGCAAACATGTGGATCAGCCTGAAGTGCAGATTAGTGCAGTATCTCGTGAACCGTTTGTTGATGAACTGGGTTCTATTGCCAGTCATTACGACCTTGGGAATCCCGAAGTGGCAGACGATGCTTTGACGGAGGAATTCCGTTGCATTCTACTTGGTGATTCGAGCCAGGGGGACTGCTTCTACCCACTTGATGAAGTAGTTAATGTCGCCGATCTGGTACTTCCTTTGTCCGGAGGCCAAAGGTAACGGTCCGAGGATGTTGAGCTCCCATTATGCAAATGGCCACGGGGATTGAAGGCTGTGCAACTCTGTACGCGGTAGGTGCGTTTTAGAATCGTGGACTTGGAAGCTCTCGTACTTCCTGACGTATTCCATGGCATCTTGTTTCAGGGTTGGCCAATAGAGACCTTGTCGCATGATTTTGAACACAAGGTTCTTTCCCCCAATGAGCGAGCCGCATATGCCGAGGTGTACTTCGCTTAGAGCGTACTCGGCTTTCTAGGGGGTGAGGCTTTTCAGGAAGGGAGCATAACATCCCCACCTGTACAGCCTCCTGTCGAGGAGCGTGTACCACTCTGCTGTCTTCTTGATCCATTTGGCCTCGCCGGCGTTGTCGGGCAGAGTTCCGTCGGTTAGGTGCTTTTTGTACGGAGTCATCCAGTTGTCCCCCTCGTTGACACACAGCACTTCCTAGTCTTAGGAGTCTATGCTGGGCGTAGCCAGAGTCTCCCTCGGTTCCCTGGCGTACCGCTCTGGGGATCCTGCAATGGTGTTCCTGGCCAAGTGATCCGCTTTCCAGTTATCGGACCTAGGGACGTGCTTGATCAGGAAGCGGTCGAACCCTTGGATCAGGGTCTTTGCCTTTGCTAGGTACTTCGTGAGTTACGGGTTTGATGCTTTGAAGTTTCCTTGGATCTGGTTGACCACGAGCTCGGAGTCGCTGTGTATGACCAATGATTTTGCGGAACATTCTTTGGCCAGGTAAAGTCCTGCGATAAGGGCCTCATACTCTGCCATGTTGTTGGCAGCTGGAAAGGTCAGCGTGATAGAGTACGTAATCTCTGCACCATTTGGAGTCTTCAGCACGACCCCAGCTCCGCTACCTGCCTGAGTGGTCGATCCATCCACTCTCAAGGTCTACACCGGGTCATCGAGATCTCCCATGCTCCGTGGGTTGCCAGGGTCATCCAGGGCTGGGGTTTCCGCCTCAACAATGATGTCCACCAGGGCCTGTCCCTTGATGGCCAGCTGAGGCCGAAACTCCATGGCGAACTCTCCCAACTCCACAGCCCACTTGACCAGCCGCCCGAAAGTCTCTAGTTTCTGCAGGACTGACTTTAGAGGTTAATCCATTAGTACGATAATCCGGTTTGCTTGGAAGTAGGGCTGCAGCTTCCGCGCCGAATAGATGACCGTCAATGTGATTCTTTTGGCGTGCTGATAGCGGGCTTCTACATCTGTTAGTACCCGACTTACATAGTACACCGCCCGCTGTGCTCCCTCATGCTCTCTAACCAGAACGGAGTTGAGGGCCCTTCCTGACGTAGCCAAGTAGAGGTACGGGTCGTCGTCCGTGCACGGCGAGCTCAAGAGAGGTGGGTTGGCGAGGTAGGTTTTCAGCTCTTTAAAGGCTTCGTTACAATCCTCGGTCCACCGAAATCCTGACGATTTTGTGCCCCTAAGTGCCCTGAAAAAGGACAAGTACTTCTCCGCAAATCTGGCGAGGAACAGCGAGAGGGCCGCCAGCCACTCGGTGAGTTTCTGCACTTCCTTCACCGTCCGCGGAGGGTTCAAGTCGAGGATGGCCTTGATCTTCTCTGGATTGACCTTGATGCCATGCTGGGATACAATGAAGCCTAGGCGAACAAAACTCATTTTATCTCACTCTAAAATTTATAGAGTTATTATTATATAATTTTTTCCTTGAATAAGTCTCAACTCCCTCTTTGTGTTTACTAAGCTTTTAAGGCTTAACCTCACAGGGTAAGAGCCTCACTCGTTTCACCTATTGGATAAAAATTTAACGGTTTATATTTTATATATGTTTTAAAAAAATTAACTATGTTAATCTTTATATTCTTGAATAATTTTTTTACAATTATATGATAGGTCCAGCAACCATGAGCCCAATGGGAAAGACCGTGCAACAAGCTCACAATCCAATATAATTCTTTTAAAGTAAAAGCTTCACATTACTTTTGGAAGAATAGTACATCTGTAAATCCCACTATAAAAGTAAGCACCCTCAAACTTTGAAGGACAAATTGAAGAAGCTCGAAGAAGCTCAAAAGGCTACATAGGGCTCCAGATGGCACAGAGAAAGGCGTAATCATTGCTAGCCAATTTTCAATGATAGAAGGATGGTGGCTAGGAGGCGATCAGCCTTTCGCCACTAGGAGGCGCTCAACCCTCTTCCCGTTCGGAGGCCATCGACCTTCCGTTGTCGGAAGGCTCTTAGCCCTCCTCCAGCCCATAGGCCATCGGCCTTCCGCCGCCGAGAGGCTCTCAGTCCTCCTCCAACCTGGAGGCCATCAGCCTTTTGCTGCCCGGAGGCTTTCAGCCCTCCTCCAATCCGTAGGCTATCGGCCATCCGCTGCCAGGAAGCTCTCAGCCGTCTTACAGCCCGTAGGTCATCGGCCCTCCATTGCCAGGAGGCTCTCAACCCTCTTCCAACCTAGTGGCCGTTGGCCTTCTACCGCCAGGAGGCTCTCAGCCCTCCTCCAGCCCGGACATCAACCTTACGCCGCCAAGAGGCTCTCAGCCCTCCTCAAGCTTGGAAGCCATCAGCCTTCTGCTGCCAGGAGGCTCTCAGCCCTCCGTTCCAGAGCTGGGAGCCCTCCGACTTAGGAGCAATCCGTCCCAGAAGCCCTCCGACCTGGATCCATGAGACCTCCGTCCCGGAGATAAGAGCCCTCTGTCCTAGAAATCTTTCGTCCCGGAGATAGGAGCTTTTCGTCTCGGGAGTCCTCCGCCTCAGAGCCAAGAGCCCCCCAGCCTGGAGCAACAAGCCCTCCGTCCTGAAGCCATAATCCCACCATCTCAGAGTCAAGATCTTGCTGTCCAAGAGTCAATCCTCCACTCAGGTAGCTAGAACATTAACTCAACCGTGCAACTTAGTCCTTCTCAAAGCCGCCTTTTTGCCGAGCGCACTTCTAAGCCGCCCTCTACGGGCGCACCTCAAAGCCGCATCTCTATTGGCACACCTGAAAACTGCCCCTCTACTGGGCACACCTCTGAGCCGCCCTCACGGGCGCACCTCTAAGCTGCCCCTCTACTGGGCGCATCTCTAATCCACCCTCCAAGGTGCACCTCTAAGCCACCATTGTATCGGGGCCATCCAAATGCTCCCCTGCTATATGCATATATGTATTCATCATATCCTCCTAGCATCTTTCTATTCTCTAAAAAAGATTTCTGACTTGAGCGTCGGAGGATATATAGTAGGAGTAATTTTTGCTATCCTCTGACATCCTATTTATAATTTCTGGTATGCAGGTTCCAGGTTAATAGTGATGGAGACCAGACCAACTCCAATTTGACCCGCAACGAAAGAATGGAAGGCTCCTTAATCATACTACAACCCGAGAACCAAGGACGCATAATTGGTGCCATCTGTGAGAACGTCAAAAAGTCTTTCCTCCTCACAAAAAACAAACACGGTCAATACTCGTGCTCCAGGTAGCACATCAGCTGAAGATATTACCTTTTATGGCGATGACCCCTCATCGGGTAGCCATGCCAATAAGTGATCGATGCCAAATGCACGAACGCTTGACGCTCAGTAGAGCACCCTTTTTCTAACCATGTGCCCTTGTCTGAAGACGCAATACAAAGAATTCAGTCCTCTAACTTCAGGATGGATTAAGAAGATCAACATCCCAAGTACGAGCTATTGCATCAGCCGGAGGCAAAGTCACCCATGGCAACGACCCCTAGCCGGGTAGCCATGCGGAATGACAATCAATCTTGAGCACGCAAGCGGTTGCTGTCTAGTCGGGTGCTCTAGACCTATTGTTCCCAGACCGTCTGCACCTGTCAGAAGATGTAACATTGGGGGCTTTGCTGATCAACTTTCAAGCAATCTGAGAAAGTGAGCATCCACAGAGGATCAATCAGCCCAACGACCTCAGGAACTAAATATCCCCTAGTACCTCTCTCATCAGCCCGACGACCTCGATATTCGGGAGTATCCAAGCATCGGGGCCCACTCTCGGAGAAGTGATTAATCCGGTTCCAGGGAGCCAGGCCGAAGGAGAAAGGCAAAGCAACAAAGCTTCCCTCAAAACTTATGCTTCACTTCCATCCTTTGCTCTGTAACTAAATAGAGCGTCTCGGAGCCCTATAGAATGCAAAAGCTGTCCGGCACTCCATCTCTCATTTGGCTAGCCTGTAGCGGTTTTCCGGACTAAGGAACATTTTGGCGTTCCAATCGGATTGAGCAACGTTCCGACTCTCTGGCTAGTCACCTTCGTTGCCAGACCTTCTCTGGCCGGCCAGAGCTCTTACCGTCAGATCTTCTATGGTCTGCCGGAGTTCCTCACCACCAGATCTCTCCAGCGTACCAGAACTCATCGTCGGATCTTCTCTAGCCTGTCGAAACTCTCGCCGCCAGATCTTCTCTGGCCTGCCGAAGCTCTCGCTGCCATATCTTCTCTGGCCTATCGGAGCTCCTCGCCGCTAGATCTCTCTGGCCTGCCTAAACTCCTCGCCGGATCTTCTCTAGCCTGTCGCAGCTCTCACCGCCGGACCTTCTCTGGCCTACCGGAGCCTTTGCCACCATATCTTCTCTAGCCTGTCGGAGCTCCTCACTGCTAGATCTCTCCAGTATGTCAAAACTCATCGCCAGATCTTCTCTGGCCTACCGTAACTCTTCGCCGCTATATTTTCTCTGGCCTGCCAGAGCTCTCGCCGCCAAATTTTCTCTGGCATGCCAGAAATCCTCATTGCCAAATCCCCCTAGCCAGCCGGAGCTCTCGCCTCCAGATCCTCTCCGGCCTAATCTTCACCATGCTGCATCGCTGCAGTTAGCAGGTCGATCCCACTATAACCTATTGCACGGCAGCAGACCTTGTAAAAGTTATGGCAATACTTGTAATGGAGCCTCGACTTGCTCAACCTACCACCCATTGCACCGCAAAAAACATCATACAGCTAAGCGCTGCACTAGTCCGAGTCACCTGAGGTAGTATCAGCCGACAACGAGATCCAAATCACCGGCCAACAGGTTACCTAGCGCGGCAGCAGCGCACTGCCCAACCAATTCACAGCAAAGGACCAAATCCCACGGAGTATAGGGGCCATAGGCCAAGGCGCCTGCCAAAGCGCCCTAACGACCCTCCAAAGTGGTGCACGCAAGCCGTACACTCGATATGGTGAGCCGATTACAAAAACACCACTCATGCGTCGACGATGATTCCAGATTGAATCCAGGCAAGTCTTGGATACACCATACTGCTTGCTTGACTCATGTTTCTGTTAATATGATAGAAATGTTATCTACTTATATGAGTGATTACATAACACTGCATAAAATCATACGATCTAGACTGCTCCTAATTTGTGCGGATTTTTACCCGCTCGTAATTAAACGCTGGTCATCCAGGCAGTCCATAAGCGGTCGAATTAAACACTAATCATCCAGACGGCTTACAAGCAGTCAAATTAAACCCTGTCATAAAGGTGGCTCACGAGCGGTCAAATTAAACACTAGTCGTCCAGGCAGTCCATAAGTGGTCGAATTAAACCATTGTCATCCAAACAACCCATAAGTTGTCGAATTAAACCTCAGTATGGTCATCGAGTGACCCTTGTGAAGTCAAACTCAAAACCTTAGGGGGCTTTTTAGCATGCATGCGGCAACCTCCTCTCGAAGGAGAGAGCACCATTAATCAACGACGATCGGCGGACTAGCACCAGACGCATGAAAGTTACAACGTCTTCAAGTAAGATCGAGCATTGACGGTACATGCGGGTGACGACCTAGGCTAGCAAAAGCCCAGCAACGATAGTCACAAAGCTTAGCCGGCAATCACATGATTCAGCGCCATATCATTCAACGATACTTAGATGCCCGATATACCAAATCTATCAAGTCCTAACACGATCTAGTTTTTGCTATGTCGGGCCTAAAATAAACTTCTTTAGTCCAATAGAAACCAACATATACAATTTCGTTGGATTTCATTGAAGCAAATAAGGGTAGGAGAGTCGAATAAGAATGGCCCATCCAAGACAACCCTACAACTTCATTTAGATGATGAATTTTCAGTGTCAAAGATGCTATACATAATTGATAAAATGGAGGAGAAGGAAATGCTTTCTAAATAATTAAAAGTAAATAAAAAAAAGCAACATATTTCGTTTTTCCCCATTAGATTAAAAAAGTGGTGAAATCAA
>JAODPA010013031.1:0-13426 GCA_025585075.1 Nepenthes mirabilis
TATTTGAACAGATGAAGAGTGGTGATAAAATGATTTGATTAAATGGATCGAATTATGATATATAGAGGAGTAAGATAAAAGATTTATTATTTGTTAAAATAATATATCTTTTGATTTTTGCAACCTAAAAGCCCAAATCAAAATTTGAGAAAAAGTATATTTTTTAACATGAATAAGTTTATAGATACATTTAATAATTTGTTGATAATAATATTTACAATCGCATTCACAATAAAACACATGAAAAAAAATATTATGGGAGAAGTTTAAATGCTTTGTGCATTAGAGATCGGTAACAATAAACTACATCACTTAATGAAATCGATACAAGTGAGATACAAGAAAAACAGTTTTATAGTTGACCATTTGAATTAGTTTCAAATGAGCATTGACCAATTGAGTGGTAATTGTATCAAATTTAATGATGATTTACTCGACTTGTTGTTGTAGACTATACTACTGAATTTGCTAGAGGTTATTTAAATCACCATTACTAAAACTATTTCTAACGATGCAGTAACACTAGAGATAACTAAGGGTATATTCTAAATGAGGAGATGAGGAGCAAATTGCACTGATCCACTTCCTCACTCTTTGAAATACTAGTTTTAGAATCACAAAGAAGAAGTGAGGATAGATGTCTAAAATCTAGTGAGAAGAATGGAAGCAAGTCAAGATCAAGGTATTAAAATCTCGAATTACAAGAAAAGATATCATATCAATAAGTATTTTTACAAATAGTAGAGTAAGTGTAAGGACAATGTTTCTAAATTATACTAATCATGATTAATTAAATTAAGATAATCCAAATTAAAATCAAAAGATGTAAAAATTTAGTCAAAAGAGTCAAATTTTTGATCGGATGATTTGAGCCTGATATAGGCTCGAGGCTTACTTCGGCCCATATAAGATTGCACCCCTCTTTGAGCTCACTGAACCCGCGCTCAAGGCACCCTATCGGTGCAAAATCCAAATTTTACCCTCCTTGAGGATCACTCGACCTGCGCCCTAGGCACCATTTTGGCGCAAAATTGCGAACCCAAATGCTCCAAGATCGCCAAAGGCTCACTTGAGGCACTCCATCGGCACAAAATCCAAAACCCTCGTTTCGACCCATCACTCAATGCTCGCCTTAGGCACACACTCGGCGTGATTTTCATATTTGGGCCATTTTTGGGCTACGCTCGACTTGCACCTAAGGCACCACTTCAGCACCACTCGAGTATAAATGACGCCTAAGGGTGTCATTTTCTACCATTTTAAGTGGTGCTCAACAGAGAGCAAAGAGAGACAATGAGAAGAGAGAGGAGAAGAGAGAAAAGAAGGGAGAAGGTTTGAATAGCTCAAATCAGGTTATTCAAATCGGGGATAAAAGTAGATTGGGTCAAGATAAATACACTCAAATTTTTTTTATTTATTGTTATTTATTCTCGTTCTTTTTTAGTATTCTTGTTATAATATTCATTCTTACTAAGATTTTAAAGTTATTCTGCTTATATGTCAATTTTCTCATGATATTATGAAGAAATCTGATGTTTAAATATTTGTATTCTATTATATGTATTGTGTTTAAAATTTTAAACCTTTTCATGTTTCAAAATATGACATTTTATTTCGGCCTACATGAACTTTAAATCTGGCATCCATGTATTATTTATGAATTAATTATTTAAGTTATTACCTACAAAATTATATACTGCACACTCTGAAATTCAGTAATCTTACATAAAGCTTTTAAAATTCTCTACTACATGAGTTGATATTAAATTTCATACTCTAAGAATTTTCATGCTTAAAAAGGTAAGTTATCATGAAAAAGAAAGGTAACTTTACAATTATATTATGAAAAGATAAATTATTCTCCAAAAGGGTAAGAACGAAGAATTAAGAAATAAAGTGTAGAGTTTTTTAAAAAATTAAGAAATAGGACCAGAAATTGTTCAGCATATAGTATATTTTGGTATGTTTTAATATATTATAGTGGAAGATTATTGTCTGAAAGTTTATTATTGCAATACGGTTTTGCCCTATCTATAGGGGTAGGTATAAATAGTCCACCTCTGAGTCTTGAATAGGAGGTTAGACCACTGATTGTGTGGAGAAGAAATACAATTCACGCTTCGATCAACCGTTCATTAAGCTAGTAAAGTCTATTAGCCCTGATCCCTAAAGAAAAGTGAACTTTTGGCATGTTTTGACAAATAAGAATAAAAAAGAATAAGAAGCATATTTTGATAGCTAATGGTAAGAAAATGATAAGATAAGAAACCAGGAGATTTTATTCATATTTATATTATTTTGTCCTATACGATTCCTCTTCTAATATAATTTTAAATATAAATATGTATATGCATGTTCTTTATTATGTATAGTACCTTATTAAATTTTTGGCTTACTCTTTTATTATTTTTCTAACCTCTCGGATAAGTTACACGGGTCCTTACCAAGCAATTAGGATCTAAGGATTGAGCTGATAAGATAAATTTAGATTATTAAATTGATAATTATTATTGCTATTTAATATTTTTGAATAATGTCTATTGTGCTGTGTTATGTTTAGACAACACTCGGATGATGGCTGATAGACTAAATGTTGTGTTTTTAATTGATTAGTCAATTTTGGATAATATTATGTGATGTTTATAGTTTTTCTAATGATTTTTAGACAGATTAATCTGATGTATAACGGTTTTGGATCGTAGTTAATGGCTTTAAATGATGTGATTTGACTTTCGGTTAATGTTTAGTAGTGTTATGGTGTTCGATATCGGTTCTAGAATATTGTGATAACTTTGGGTCAGTTAGTGTGTGATGGATTTGTTATATATGCTGTTGAAATCTATTTTTCAGGTCAGTAAGTCGATGATGTGATATCGATTTGACGATGTCGGTAATCCTCGATTCGTTCGATTAAGTTTATGAATGTATTAGCTTCCGCAAATTATTGTTATATGTCATTTTTGATATTTTGGTAGGTATCATTCCTTACTCAATGTTCGACGTCGTATAGTTTTAGTCAGTGTCGAAGTCATCGATGATATGTCACATATTTGAATCTTGTGTATATATAGAGTGAGTTATGTACAGAAATTATGGTATCAGTAGAAAAATTCATGTCCAATTAGTTAAACTGCTAATATTAAATTAAAGAATAATTAGATTATATAAAGATTTATGACAGATTTAAAGACATAGTTCGTCATAGTAAGAATATAGATGGCAATAAAAAAAGGTGAGAAGTTTTGAAATGAAGAGAGAGTTTTAATTGTTATCAAATTTGATCTTCTTCTCATGTGTAAAGAAGAAGATACAATCAAGTTGATCTCAAACAAGCTAGGTGATTGATAGCAGTGTATCATTCTATATTATTTCAAAAAGAAAATTTCTTACATCCTATACTCTCAATAATTTTGGAGTATTGAAGAGAAAAAATGAAGGAATATCTTGGATCGTGGGCAGTGGTGATGTGCGTCTAACCACAAGCAATATCACTAATTATTTTTAAGAGATGTACAGTACATCTTGATGTTTGACTGAATCTTATTTCAATGGATAAGTTTGTTGATAAGGAATTTTACAACACCTTTTGTGAAGACACATGGAACTCACTAGAGGATCTCTATTAGTAGCTTAAGGAAAGAAATTTTCCAACTTGTATATGTTGTAAAGCTTGGTTTTATCAAAAATTATACATGTGGTTAAAAATGACGAGTTTTCAATTCTATAGTATAGGTGTCTAAGACATATGAGTGAGAGGAGGCTGAATTGTATAGTAAAGAAGAACATCTTTTCGGGTGTGAAAGATGCAAAGTTGAAGACATGTACTTATTATTTGGCCGTAAAATAATGAAGATTTTCATTTTATGAAAAATTATCTATTGAGAGGATGAATCTTCTTAAGCTTCTTCATATCGATATATCTGGCTCTCTTAAAATGAAGATATTTGGTGGAGTACTCTACTTCATAACATTCATTCATGATTATTCAAGAAAATTATTGGGTGTAACCCTTAAAGTCAAATGATCAAGTACTTGACTTCTTTAAACAATTTCATACCTTGATTGAAGGACAACTAGGGAAGAAGTTAAAGTACATCTAAATTGATGATGGAGAGTATATCTGAGTATTTGATACTTATCATCGGTCGCACAAAATACAATAATAAACGATACCACCAAAGACACCACAGCTTAATAGTGAGGCCAAGAGGATGAATAGAATACCAACCGAGAGAACTTCCGTTGTGTGTTTTTGGAGGTAAAGTTCCATAGTTCATTTCGGAGGGAAGCTTTGAACGCAGTGGCTTATATAGTCAACCTCTTACCTAGTGGTCTGCTAAATGGTGATGTACCAAATAAAGTGTGATTTGAAAATGAGGTCTCTTACTACCACTTGTGTATATTTAGATGCAAGTCTTTCATCGATGTTCCTAAGGATGAGAGGTCCAAATGTAAGGTAAAGATAATATAATGCATCTTTCTTGGTACGAGAAAGATGAGTTTGACTATCAATTCTATGATCCAATGAAAATAAGCATGTAAAGTCAAGGAATGTGGTGTTCATGGAAGACTGAACCATCGAGGGTATTGACAAAAAGGAGAAGGCAATCTCTAATACGAAAAACAATTGGCTTTGCAATATGAATCTTAAGTCTTTGACCGATGTCGATTCAAGCTGAAGATGGTGCTTCAGGCAATATTGAAAGCAATGAAGACTCTGAGATTCCCACCCTTAATGAGGTGGCTGATATTGATGTGAATGTTAATGCTCATAATGATACTCATCTTGTGTTGCTAAACCTATACTGACTATTTCACTTCGACAATCCATGAAAGATCAACAACTCTCCTCTTGCGTATTGGTTGATTAATATATATGTTACTTATTGATGGTGAGCAACTTGAATGCTTTGATAAAGTAATGGATAATGAAACATGACGGAATGGATGGAAACAATGTAAGACGAAATGAAAACATTGTTGGAAAACTACACTTTTGAGCTAACATTTTTTGTTTAAAATCTAATGAGAATAACCCTCAACCAAGTTATAATGTAAGATTGGTTGTAAAAGGGTTCAAACAATAGAAGGCCATAGATTTTGAGAATATTTTTGCTCTCATTGTGAAGATGTATTCCATTAATGTTATTCATAGATTTGCCATGTCTCTTGATCTATAAATAAAACAACTAGATATACTGACGAGTCTCTTCCATGATGATTTAGAGGAAAACAATTATAGGAAACAACCATATGGATTTTGAGTTGAGGGAAAGGAGTATTTGGTATGCCATTTATAGAAAAGTTTTTATGAGTTAAAGTAAATTCTTAGACAACGGTATAAAAATATTGACTCCATAATGGTGGGCCAGGACTACCGAAAGACTACTTTGAATTATTATATCTTTAATTAAAGGTTTTTGAAAGAAGATTTCGTTATTCTCCTACTCTATGTAAATGATATTCTTATTGTGGTGCAGAATTCCTTCAATATTGTAGAGTTGAAAGTAGCTTGGGAATTCTTTTTCATGAAAGATTTGGGGTCGATGAAGCAAATTCGTAATATAAAGATTTTTTGTGATATGAAAGTAAAGAAACTTTGGATGCCCCAAAAGTGTTACATTGAAATGTGCTTTAACACTTCAATATAGATAAGTCTAAATCGGTGAGTACTCTGTCTGCCAATCACTTCAAATTAGGCACTAAATAGCATCCTTCTATAGATGATGAAAAGCCGGCATAAGACAGGTTCCTTACTCTTTTGCCCTTTATAGTTAGATGTATGTGATAGTATGTACGAGACTAGATATAACTCATGCGATTGGAACAGTCAACCAATTCTTTTTCAATCACGTAAATGAATATTGGTCCACAGTGAAATAAATACTAAAATATCTTTGGGTAACTTTTAAGATATGTCTATAATTCTAAAATAATAAGTTGTTTCTAGTCAAATACACTAATGCAGACATGGTGGACGACATTGACTCTCAAAAGTTCATCTCAAGTTATCTAGTTATGTTTATGGGAGAAATTGTACCTTGCAATCAAGGCTCAAAAATGTGTTACTCTCTCTATCATTAAAGTAGAATATATTGCAGTGATGGAAGCAAGTAAGGAAATATTGTGAAAGAGGAAGTTCATCTAAATACTTGACTTCAAGTGAGAGCAATGTATGATATTTTGTGATAATTAAAGTGACATTTAACTTTGTAGGAACTCATCATTTAATTCCAAATTAAAGTACATTAACGTTTGATGCCATTAAGTGAGAAATGTTATTGATTTGGAATTTCTAGGGATCAATAAGATCAAGACCAAAGAAAATATGTTTGACATGATGATAAAGGTGGTACAAAGGGAAAAACATAAAACTCGTTGAACAATAGCAAGGATGGTAATTGCCCCCATAAGGTCATAAGGAGAAATTCATTGAGTTTTGGGTTACTTCCTTTTAAATTCCACATCCATTTAGCATGTCGTTAAGTGGCACAACCAATATTGATGAGACTTGGTTTGATTGAAAGAAATTGCCGAATTACCCATGATAGGTGTCTAAGCTAAGCATGTGCATTGTTTGAGCACAATAGTGGCATTTGAGAGGCACACATGTATCTTCTGTCTAGAAAGTCTTGCTCCTTATGCACCTAAGGATTACTCGTGTGTCATTTATCTAATAAGTCTATGCCTGATACGTGTTTAAGCGGTGCTCATGCATCGATTCTAATATGAGTCGCGCTTAATATAATTTTAAGGTATTCTATTATGACTGTTTTAAGTTCATGAGTGCCATCACTTTGAGAAAAAGAAGTGGAAGAGAAAAGACAAAATAGGAAGAATTACTTATTTGTTTGAGTTTCGAATCATATTTCAATATTTATCGACTCTGGGTACGTTATTCTTATTATTATAAAGGACACTTAACTGATCATTTTTTCTCTTTCATCCTGCATTATCTATTGTTCGGATTTAATCATTACAATATATTATATTTTGTATTTGTTAACAGTTTTTGTAAGCAAAAAATTACCATATAGTAAATATTTTTTGGACTCATAATTCTGTTAGTTTGAAATTCTTGAGGTCATCATTATTAATGAAAAGGCTTAATTCCTAAGAAAAAAATTCACATGGCATTACAAGGGTTTGAAAATTCAACTTGTCCATTCGTCCTTATCCTATGCCCAGAAAAATGGCCAGCAAGTTATGGCCGACTAATGAACCGTAGAGGGTTTCCAGTGAAGCTGGAGTAGATTGAGGTTCCTGGGAAGACGACTTCTCCATTCTACCATTGGTATACCAAACTACCCAAAGGAATCCACAGAGGAAATTCCTTATAATTGTTGCTTCAGGGATGAAGCAACTCATTGATCGAGATCAAAATACCTAGCCTCAAAAAAATGTGCTACGACCTAACATACAATACCCAAATGCTAAGACAACAAATGACCATTTGGAAGAAGCCAAATACTAGCCCTTAAAATGAGAGATAGGATAGAGATAGTGGCAAAAAGATGGTCGATAGGTCCCAAGAGGAGAAGAGTTTATGTTGTTACCAAGTCAGATCTTGTTGTCATGTGTGAAGAACATGTAACTAACATAGCCGATTACAAGGTAAGCTAGATGATAGGTAGTGGTACATTACTTCATGTAACGTTTAAAAGGGAGTTTCTCACATCTTACATTTCTAATGATTTTGGGCTATTAAAAATAGGCAATAACATATTATCTTAGATTGTTGGTTACAATGATGTGTATTTAACCACTAGAAATGGAACAACGTTGGTTCTAAGGGATGTACGATATATCCTAAATATCCAATTAAATATAATTTTAATTAGCAAGTTTGATTAGGAGGGTTTTGCAACACATTTTGTAATGGTATGTGGAGGCTCACTAGAGGCTTTCTAATAGTGGCATGTGAAAAGAATCTTTCTAACTTGTACATGTTGTAGGCCTCAATTTCAATTGGAGATATCAATGTGGTTAAGCGTGACAAGTCTTCTAACCAATGGCACAAGTGTCTTGTCAATATGAGCGAAATGATCCTCAATTGCTTAGCAAAGATAAATCTTCTTCTAGGCAAAGGAGGCAAATTTGAATAGGTTTCCTCATTGCATGGCCAAAAAGGAATGATAGTTTTATTCCATTGAAACTCATCTATAAAGAAGGTGGTTCTCATTGAGTTAATGCATATTGACATATAAGGTTGTCTCAAGGTAAAAACATTTAGTAGAGCACTTTATCTCAATGTTTATCGATAATTGTTCCTGAAAATTATGGGCATATCCCTTAGAGACGAGGATTAGATTCTTAATGTCTTCAAGCAATTTCATGCATTGGTTAGAAGGCAAATGAGGAGAAAGTTAAAGTGTATAAGGAGTGACGATGGAGGAAAGTTTGTTAGAACATTTGATTTATATTGTCGGTCGCATGGGATAAACCATTAAAAGACTCCACAGAAGACTTCATAACTCAATGGTTTGGCCAAGGGAATGAATAGACGTTGATTAAGAGATTCCGTTGTGTACTTTAAAAAACAAAGCTCCCCAACTTGTTTTAGGAGAAAGTCTTGAATGCTATTAGGAATCCTCTAAATGGAGATGAGCTTGATAATTTGTGGTTTAAAAAGGAAGTCTATTATAATCACTTGCACATATTTAGGTCTATGTCGTTCATTTATATTTTAAGGGACGAGAGGTCTTAGCTTAATATGAAGATGTGAAAATTCATCTTTATTGGCTATGAGGAAAATGGATTTGGCTATTAGTTCTATGATTTAGTAGAGAAGAAGCTTGTGAAGTTTAGAGATATGGTGTTTGTTGAAAATAACACTATTGAGGTTATCAACAAAATGGAAAAAGTGATCTCTAACGACGACGATAGCTAGCTCTGCGATACAGACACTATGCCATAAACATCGATGCCAATTTCAGTTAAAGATAATGCTCAAGTGATTATGAATGTGATAGAGACAATGAGATTCTCACCTTTAATGAGGTGGACAATGTTGATACAGATGATGATTCTCCTGGTGATATTCATCATGAATTTCTGAACCTACACCTACCATCTTACTCTGACGATCCATAAGAAATCGATGTTCTTCCACACATCTATTGGCTGATGAATATATATTACCTACTAATGATGGATAGGCCAAATGCTTTGATGAAGTTATGAAAAAAGAATAAAATACAAAGTGGATGAATGTTATACAAGAAGAGATGAAATCCTTATATGAGAATCACACTTTTGGGCTAATCAAGTTGTCTAAAGACAAATGAGCATTAAAAAATAAGTGAGTTTTTTATTTGAATTTTGAAAAAAAAATACAATCCTCAATCAAGGTAAAAGGCAAGATTATTGGTAAAATGGTATGGCCAATGAAAGGTATTGACTTTGACAAAATTTTCTCTCCCACTGTAAAAATGTCTTCCATTTGAGTTCTTTTTAAATTTTTCATGACCCTTGATCAAGAGAATAAACAACTAGATGTGTCAATGGTTTTCTTCAATGGTGATTTTGAGAAAGAAATTTGTATAGAACAACTGGAGGGATTTCAAGTTAAAGAAAATATATGTCTAGCATACTGCTTGAAGAAAAGTTTTTATGGGCTAAGTAAGCCCCTGGGCAATGATACAAGGAGTTCGATTTAGTGATGGAGAATCAAGATTACTAGAAGACTATTTCAAACTATTGTGTCTTCGTCTAAAGTTCTCGAAAGAGGATTGTGTTATCCTCTTACTTTATGTGGACAACATTCTTACTATGGGGCAAACTGTCTCCTAAATTGGTGTCTTTATGAAGTAGCTTGGAAAATTTTTTTGTTATGAAAGACTTATCACTGGCTAAGTAAATTATTAGTAGAAGAATTTTGCACAATTAGAAAGCAAAGAAGTTTTGGATGTCATCAAAATGCTATATTAAATAGTATTTAACATTTTAATATTAAAAAGTCTAAATTGGTGAACACTTTACTTGCTAATCGTTTTAAGTTGAGTACTAGGAAAATTCTTTGTAAGGAAGATGAGAAAGTCAGTATGAGACACGTTCCTTATTTTTCGATCATTGGTAGCTTAATGTATATGATGGTATGTATGAGACTAGACATAGCTCATGCGATTGAAACCGTTAGTTGACTCTTTTCTAGTCCCAGATAGGAATATTAGTCCACAATGAAATGGATTATACTATGGTATTTTGTATGTACTTTAAAAATGTGTTTGTGCTTTGATAATAGTAAGCCGTTTTTAATTGGGTACTCTAACGCTAGCATGACAGGTGACACTAACTCTTGAAAGTCTACTTTGGGTCACGTGCTTATGTTTGTGGCTAGAGATGTGTCGTAGCAATCGAGGTTATAAAAATATATTATTCTATCTACCATTAAAGTTAAATGAATTGCAGCGAGGGAAACAAGTAACGAAATATTGTAGATAAAAAAGCTCATCTAAGAACTTAACTTGAAGCAAGAGAGGTACGTGATGTTTTGTAATAATCAAAGCATTATTTTACTTTATAAGAACTTATCATTTTATTCCAAGTCAAAGTATATGAACATTAAATATCATTAGGTAAGAAATATAATTGATTAAGAGTTATTGACACTTAATAAAGTTAAGATTGACGATAATTGATTTAGTATGGTAATAAAAGCTGTGTAAATTGGAAAGATTAAAACATACAAAACTGATGCGTACATGGATCCGACTTCGAACAGATTCGAATTCTCCAGGATGATGTCGATCCGGCTCCGTTCACCGAGTGCGAATCCTGCACACCACTAAAACGAACAAGAGGTCAGCGTTAACGGCGGGAGTTGTCCCACCGAAAACACTCCGACGCTCAAGTCAGTAAGGCAGTCTCCGATGAAAGAAACTGAAAAGCAATCTGAGTATAAAAGGGAGAAGGGAGATGGAGTGTGAGATCTAGATGTAAGAGAGACGCGAGACCTTTCTTGTATCTGGATGGTGGGAAGGCAGGGAACGGCCGTGAGGGCTCGTTCGTTGCCTTAGAGATTGATGTGAGGTTCCCAGAGCTTGGAAGCAGAGAGCTTGTTTTTGAACACTTAGAATTTTCTGTCAATGTCCAAGCGTCTATCAGGGCATCCAAGAGTCCCCAGAATGGTGATCCTAGGGTTTCTTTTATGGTTGAGAGGGTGATCCTCCTTCTTTGGAAGGCGTGATCCCCTCTGTCCACCTTGGCTGGCTTGCCCTCTGGAGCAGATGCCAGTTGCCAAGGTGGGAGTGATTGTTTCCTTGTGGCAGCCAACAGCTTTCCAAGTCTGTTTCCTTCCTTCTCCATGTATTACCGTTGGAGTGCCTTGGCGGGCAAGATATTGGGAAGATCTGGCGCCTTGCTTATTTGAAGGGCGTCAATCTTGTCAATATCCTTTTAGAACCGTGTAAGACGCGTGGAAAGCTGTGGTTGGCCGTTGGATGAGTTGTGGGCCCAAACGGAGTAGGCCCATTATTGTAGAAAGGCGTCCTTTGGGCCCATTGTGTAAGGAGAGGGCGGTCAATGTCTGAGTTGACCGTCAGAACGTTGCCCGCCTTCGTGAAGAACGAAAGAGCGCCGCCAGCGTTTTACAAATGGGCAGTGGGCCGTAATGGAGTAGGCCCATCACTGTAGTAAAGCTTCCAAATGCCCAAACACGTTGCGCACTGACGGTCAACATCATGTTGACCGTTTGTGAGCGAGTTGTCCGCCAAGACGGTCAATGCAGACGTTGACCGTCTTGGGCTTTCCAGCTCGTGGGCCCACCTTCTTACTGGGCCGTAAAAGTGTTGACTGGCCCTCTTTACTTTCCGTTGACCTTTCCTTGGGCCAGCCCATTATTGGAGTACCCATCAAAAACAATTATTGGGATAATAATAACCCCCATAAGGTTGTGATAAAAAGTTTATTAAATTTTATATCACTACCTTGTGAGTTTAATACTCATTGGCATGTCATCTAGTAGCATCCTCTATCAGAATCATCAAGTAAGGGTCGATTAATGATCGGTTAAACGATGGGGTACATTGGAGGTTTGTGCAAGAGTCAGCCGAGCGAAATCTACTTCCAACGAACCAAAAATATCTGCACTTAGTAAACGCATGATAAGCAATTGTGCACTTTTGGGATAGAATAAAAATACCTAATATGCGCTTGAGAAACACTTATGCACCAATTCTTGTGGGACAACCATTGTAGGGTACACGTGTGAAGGACCACGTTTTTAACTGAAATTCAGTAAAGTTCCGATAGAAAAGCAGCCGTTAAACTAATACAAAACATGTACATTAACCATGTACAATAAATATACAACCACAATAAAACTCAACACAATATCCAAAAATCACAATAAATATGTGGCACCAAGTCATAACTTTGAGTATGTTATTGGTTCAGATAACATGCTACTAAGTATCCAAATTAACCATAACAACCTGTGAAAATACCTACATTCATCAAATACAGTAAAAACTATACACTATATATATCATCATCGATATACATGACCATCAAAAATAAAATAAAAGACACCATAAGGTACAAATCCACAAGGCTAAGTCCATAAGATTGTCCTTCAAGTCTTCGAGTCTATCCGATTTCTAATTTTCCATCCTATCCTATCGGGTATAAGTTCGTGCTCATCTGAAAGTAAGAAAAAATAGCAATGGTGAGCTAAATACTCAACAAGTGTAATATAATCAATGACAATAAATAATATATACAAAATAAATTAGAGAAATGATATAATAGCATAATAAAGATGCATAAATATGAAACGTGAATAAATACATTTTTAAAATTCATCTGTCTTTTTTGTTTTACTTTTTCTTCCTTTAGATTCTAAAACATGCAAAAATTTTATTATTTTTACGGATCAGGGCCAGTAGTCTTACTGACTAAATAAACGGTCGATCATAATTTAGATTGTGTTTACTTTTACACAATTAAAAGTCATCGCATCTTATTCAAGACCTAAAGGTGAACCATCTATATATAATCCCTGTAGACAAGCCTTAACTGTACGAAGCCCTTAACAGACAATGATATTCCATTATAATATATTAAGACATGTTAAGAAATATCACTAACTATAAAATACGACCAGGATAATTATTGAGTTTTTACTGTAATATCCATGGCATACTAGAGAATACTACCCTCTGAAATATAAATTCATGGTCCAAGTTTTACAATTTCTTTTTTTTTAAGGAAAAGTTCACTAAACTTCTTTCACAAATTTCTTACTCCGGGAGAAAGAATCATAAATATTTTAAATTGTGGCATTCATTTTATATACTTATATAATTTCCATATTTCTTATGGTTTAAATCTTCACAAGACTTAAATTATATGCATGAATATCATAAAGTATAAAAAGAATAGAAATTCTTACCACCGCGAGCCAAACATGATTTTAAAACTTTCG
>JAODPA010013042.1:0-13426 GCA_025585075.1 Nepenthes mirabilis
TATCTATTTATTATGGAAAATACTCTATTAAAGTTTAAAATTTAAGTCCACATGAATATGAAAATATATATTTGTATAAAGTAATTGGGGACTCTACAATGTGTTATTTACTATCTGTTATTTGTTATTGATATTTTCTCCTAGAATGAGAAAATCAAGAAAAAGAACCAAGAAAATCTGTGTAGAGTTTCCATTTGAAATTTGAAAAGAAATTAAGAAATTTGACCAAAGATTTTATTCATAAAGTAATATTTTCTAACATACCTTAAGATATTGTAGTAGTAAATCAAGGATTGCCCCTCGGCCATGGGGGAATCTTTTGGTGATAATAAGGACTATGACCTCGTATGTCGGGTTAAAGGTATACCGTTCACTATGAGGTGTTAAATTACGTGTGTCGTGTCTTAGATTGTGTGGAAGTATACACAATTCTTTTTTCATTTGGCCGCTCAATTAGTTAATAAGACATATTAACCCTGATCTCTAAAGATGAATAAGTTTCTACATGTTTTGAAGGCTAATGGAATCAAAAATAAAATAAGAAAAATTAAATGTATTATGGAAATGTCTTTCAATCATGTTTTATGCGTATATATATGCATTTTGATCCTATTCCGCCCTTTTGATTTTATTTTAAAATATAACTGTGTATGTCCTTATTTATATTTATACCTTATTGAGTATTTAGCTCACTCACTTGCTATTTTTTTTTATCTTTAGATGAGCACGAGGTGATATTTGATGAGCAGGAGTAGAGATCACAGATTGCTTAGGTTGTGGATTAATATTTATATATGATGGGAGATAGATTGTGATGTATTATTACTATTTTGATGATACTTTTGTAGTTATGTTTCCGCTATGTATTTTGGTGGTCATATATGCTTCTACTAGTTATTATAGTTTGTTTTTGAAATCTTATGGCATCTCTCAGATTCGACATCGTATTGTGGGAATATGGTATTGGCACCATGAATATTGTGGCTTTATTTTAGATCCTGTGTATACTTAATATCTATGTATTGTTGGATATTATGGATTGTATTTAGATTATTGACGGACATAGTATTTAGTTGATCCGGTCCATCACAGCAATGACCCAATAGAGGGTAACCAAGAGAATGTTCATCAACCAATGAACATAGATGTGGATTCTTTGACGGATGAAGTTAACATGTCAAAGATACTTAAATCCTCTTGGGACAAACTAGAGGGGAACCCATTTAGAGTACCAGCCTACAATTCTCAAGTCACCACCTCCAGGAGGAGGAGTAAGGGGAAGAAATGTGCATTTAAAGGGAAGTCACAGCAACCCCGAGTCCTAATGGGGTAAGAAGCCTCTTTTTAAAAAATTTCATCCCAACTCCGTGGACATCTTAACTTTGAAGCTAGGGATGAGTCTCAAGTGTTGAAATTCACATTGCTCATGGGACACGAGGCGGCTAATGGCACAAGATGAAGCATTGTGCAGCAGCCTGCCAAAGAATGTTCCAAGTAGGTAGGTCCATCTCGTGTCAACCAGTCACTCGAAATTGAGAACATATCTCAATGCAAAAAGGATCATATCTAATTCTGAGGTGGAAGAAAGAATTAGAAGGATTGAATAGTAATTATTTCATGGAAGCATGACTGAGCACTCTGCTAAATAAGGCAAGTCTCCGATCACCAAGAAAATCAGGTTGCATCAACTCCCTCCTAAGTTTAAGATGTTGGTTCTAGAACCCTACGACGAAAACTCTAATTCAATGGATCAGTTGGATCACTTCTGAACCTTATTAGGGTTCCAAGGACCGAAAAACCTTACCTTGTGTCTCTACTTCCCTTTAACCTTCAAGAGAGATGCGCGAATTTAATTTTATCGGCTGACACCAAATTCGATTCAATTATTTCAAGAGTTGCTTGACAAATTTTTATCTCAATTTGCTTCCAATAGAAGGAAAGAGAAACAACCATATCACCTTGTATAAATATGATAAGGTCCAAATTAAAGCTTGAAGCACTTCCTAGCCAAATTCAATGCTAAGACCTAATGCATATCTATACTCACCGATGAGGTAAAGTTAAACACATTTATGGTCATTGTACAATTGGGTGAGTTTTTCAAGTATCTAGTTTAATAGGAACCTAAGATGTTCCTTGAGGAGGAGACTATTACTCGAGCGTACATTGTACCTAATGAGGCCAACGAAGTAAAACAGTCGGAGCGCTTAGATCTTCATCCAAGAATGACTAGTAAAAAGAGGAGAAATAGCAATAACTCCACAACCTGTGATCCCAGTAAGTAGCTGAGGACTAAAACTGGCATTAGAAGAGAGTACAAACTATCGAATCTCATCCCTTTAAATGACACCCAAATCAATCTCTTAATACAGATTTGAAATTAGAAGTTTTTAAAATGGTCAAACCCAGTAAAGATCCTAGAGGGAGGAGATCAGTCGAATCACTACTTCTACAATTGATCTTCGAGCCATAGCATCGAGGATTTTTGGACTTTATAGAAAGAGATTAAGGCCATTATTTAAAAGGGATAGCTTAATAAGTATTTGAAAAATACAGGACATGTACCTAGTAATACTAGCAGTGATGATAAGGAGTAGCGTGAGCAACTACATAATTGAGTGGCTACTGGAGCGGTGAAATGATTTCTATGAGGCCTACCAGATGCAGCGCTCCAGATAGTCTAGAGAAGACTTCCTCCAAGAAGAGACAAGTCATAAAAATAGGAAATAATGTCATTAGTTTTAGTGATGATGATATGACTAATGTAATTACTCATAATTTTGATACTCTTATTGTATTTGCACTCATTTTAAGTGGTTTCATCAATTATTAATTGAAACAAATTTTTATTGATAATGAAAGTTATTAGAATATTCTCTACCTTGATACTTTCTTTAAGCTAGGGTTAAAAATAAGCCAATTGAAACCAACGAAAGGCCCCTTATACGGGTTAGACAATGAACCCATATTGGACTAGAGGATCATTTAGTTAGAGATCACACTGGGTATATACCCAAAAATGGCTTCACAAATATTAACATTTTTTGGTAGATATACTCTCAATATGTAATGCCATATTGGCCTGATCCTACTTAGTGGCCTTCAAGGTAGTAACGTACATACTACACTTGAAAATGAACTTCATGACCCTGTATGGGATAGGAATAGTGCGAGGCAATCATGTGCCAGCCAAACCTGCTACCTCATTGGATAGGTTAGTCGATATCAAACCAACCAATCGAGGAGTCTAACCTTTGAGATGAAGCTATGATATAATAAGCCCAACCTAATAAATCCACTCTATAAATCCCTATAGGTCCAAATGGGCTAGACAAATATGTCCAGATTGATAGTTCTCTCCCTGATCTTTTGCTAAAACAATTAATAGAGTTCCTTTGTGAAAACTTGAATATATTTGTATGGATACTAGTGATATGTTGGAGATACCGACTGAAGTAATGGTTTACAAATTGAGAATGATCCTAAGGTACAAGATGCTTTGACAAAAGTAGAGAAACTACTCCATAAAAAAGCTTGTCTCTATAAGAGAAGAGGTCAAGAAACTGCTAGCTGTAGGGTTCATTAGGGAGGTTCAACACACGGATTGACTATCGAACGTTGTCCTTGTTAAGAAGAGTATTGAAAAATCAAAGATGTGTATCGATTTTATAGTTGTTAATACAGCTTGTCCGAAAGATAGCTTTTCACTACCATGGATCAACTATTAGTGCACTCGACTTCTGGCCACCAATTGTTAAGCTTTATAGATACTATTTAGAATAAAACTAGATCCAAATGAGTTCGAAAGACAAAAAAATGACCTCATTCATGACTAATCAGGAGGATCTACTATTATAAGGTTATACCCTTTGGTCTAAAGAATGTGAGAGTTAGATATTAGAGGCTAGTCAATAAGATATTTGAAGCTCAAATAGAGAAAAATATGAAAGTGTATATAGACGATATGCTTGTAAAAAATGTACTATCTGATGACCATGAACCTAGCTAAAGTTTTCGGGGAACATTGAACACATCGAATGAAATTGAATCTAACAAAATGTATGTTTGGGGTGACATCTAGAAAAAATTTCTTTGCTCCGTAGTATTTCACCAAGGAATCAAGGCAAACCTAGACAAAATTAAGGTAATCATTGATATGAATCCACCCTGGTCCTTAAAAGAAGTCTAGATGTTAACCAGGAGGCTGGCTACACTATCCAGATTCCTAGTGAAATCTAATGAGAAATATATTTCCTTCTTCAAGGCCTTGAAAGGGGCTAAGACTAACAGGTTCTGATGGATAGAGGAATGTTAGCTAGCTTTCTGATGGTTGAAGGAATACCTAGCTAATCCCTCATTCTTAAATTCTCCTAAAGAAGGAAAGAAACTATATCACTACATGGCCATCTTAGATACTGCATTGAGCTTAATTCTGGTCAGGCAAGAAGCTAGCAGACAGTGATCGGTCTATTATGTCAGTAAGATCCTGATAGATGCAAAGACTTGATATTCTTAAGCCGAGAAAATCACGTTTGCTCTAATCCACGTGGTGAGGAAACTCCGTCCATACTTCCAAGACCACAAGATTGTTGTTTTAATTAACCAACAATTGAAGGAAATCTTGGGAGAGACCAAAAGTGTCTAGATATTTGCTAAAGTGATCTATGGGATTAGGCAAGTTCAATATAGAGTTCTGAGTGTAATTATCTATAAAGGGTCAAGCTCTTGTAGATTTTATTGTCGAAATGATAACCCCAATTCTAGAAAAATTGGAAAAAAGTGAATGTAGGCCACCTAGTGAAAGAACCCTAACATGGACTCTATATATTGATGGGTCATCCTCTCAAGCAAGAAGTAGGGCTGGCATAGTCTTGGTAATGTCAGATGGATTTGGAATAAAGTAGTCAATGACATTTAAATTTTAAGCTACTAATAACATGATTGAGTATGAAGCCCTATAGCTAGGTTTAGGCTGGGAAAAGAATGCTTAGCCAAAAACTAATCATTCATAGCAATTTCGAGTTGGTAGTCAATCAAGCAACTTAAAAATTTTGAAGTGTCTAATGTGTATTTTACAAAGTATCTCATTTAGGTAAGGAATCTCCTAAAAATTTTCGATAAAATGGAGATCTACCACAATCCAAGGGAAGATAATTAGAAGGTTGACCAATTGGCCAACACAGTCGCATTCAAGAACCCTAAACAATATGCAAGGGAGAGGAGGGAGATGCTTGTGAACTCAAGCATAAATGACTTGGCTGAGATGTTCCAGTCTTAGACAAAGTAACTTGGATGACGTAATATCAAAGATACTTTAAAGATGGTTCGTTATCGGAGAACCCAGTTGAAGCTAAGTGCATAAAAAAAGTGCCGAATGATACACTCTCATGGATTGAAAACTATGCAGGAGAGGCTATTTCATCTCATATATGCTGACACCCTTCAAGTCTAATTATGTTTTAAATGAGATACATTTTGGCATCTGTGGAGCACACATAGGGAGAAAGAATCGAGCAATTCAAATTATGTGGTAGAGTTATTTCTGACCAACCATAAAAAGGATGTTATGGAGTTTGTTAAGAGGCGTAAAAATTGTTAAATTTATGGTAACGTCTCTCATCAATCTAATACCAAACGTTGGGCCCTACAATTATCTTGACCATTCGCATAATAAAGGTTTGACATATTGGGCCCATTCTCGTTTACTGTAGGATAAAGGAAGTTTATCATAGCCATGGTAAACTATTTTACAAAGTGGGTAAAGGCATCTCCGTTAGCAAAAATTATCGAGCAGAATGCAACTGAATTTATATGCCAGAGTATCGTATGCAGGTTTAGCATACCCGATGTCATAGTGATTGATAATGAAACTCAATTTACAAGAAAGAGATTTGCTAAGTACTGCATAAGTTTTGACATTAGATAGGTCCTTGATTGCTTATCCCAAAGCCAACGGACAAGTAGAGATGACCAATTGAATTCTGTTACATGGGCTAAAGATGAAATTGGAGGACACAGAGGGTATTTGGGTAGACAAGCTCCTATCTATGATATGGTCTTATCAAACAACGCCAAGGATGCCTAAGTGGGAAATACCCTTCAGCCTGTATAATGGGACTGAAACTGTCATCCTAATGGAGATCAGACTATTCAATTTTCGAGTTAAAAGTTTGACTCCAAATTCTCAATTCTTAAGAGAGAATTTGGACTTACCCTAAAAATCCTAGAATATGGCCCAACTACGGACAACCATTTACCAGCAATGAATAATGCGATACTATAGCAAAAGGGTGAAGCATGAGAGTTCCAAGTAGGGGATATAGTTTTGAGTAATATTGAGATTATAGGAAAAATCGTCAATAGGAATAAGCTATCCCCAAATGGGTGGGACCGTTCTTAGAGTTAGCTATCCTCCAAAGTAGTGCGTATAAATTATACACCCAAAATATAAAATTAGTCCCTAGGTTATGGAACGCCTTTCAACTAAAAAAACATTATCAATAGTCCTATTCCCAAATATAAAAAGGAAAAAAAAGGTTTGTCTTGTTCTCAGCTCGAGGAGTACTTGCGTGATGTGCTTTATGTTTTAATAAAATTGTTTTCTACATATGTTATTTACATTTATTGATCATTCGTGTGCTTGTATGTTTCGCTATGATCATAACTGACCCTATGTTGGGCAATCGAGACTCCACACATCACATGTTAAAACGATCCACATAACAATGTGGTCACGACGCTGGTTATTAAAACAATATGACCTGAAGTGTGGTCATGCACCAATAATTACTTCAGAGATTCGGGAGCTTTAGGATCGAACTCCTAATCCCTTTTGAAAGGTGAAATTAGATATTGAATAATGTTAAACAAAACATAATGAAGAATGTTCATTCAACCAATAAAACCTTAGGAGGTATTTCAGCCTGAGTGCCAAAATGCCCTTCCACGGGATAACACCATTAGTCATACATGGTCCATGAACTAAGCTCCAACTATGAGATCACCCAACTAGCAAATGAAGATTTCATTGAATAGAAATGCGACATAATAGAAATAAAATCAGTGACAATAATCAATAAGAATTAGCTGATTGATCAAATATTGGAATATATATACATGTGGATACATGTATACAATTTAGAAACCTCAACTCAATATAGAAGGATCCCACCAAGCTAATACCCATTGCGGCACAAACAACTTAATTCTCATAAGGCTAAGGACTAGGTGAGGGCATAGATGATAGGTCCTAACTCGGCCCCAAACAATTTTTGACATTAAAACTTTGGAAAAACCCCATAATTTCTTAGACTAAGATAGCCTACAGAAAAATTGGGGGCAGCCAAGGAGATAACCCGCTTACGGAGGCAAATACTATTTTAAAACCTAGCATTCGAAATGAGACCAACCTTCTCAGGTCAAAAACACCTCTTCAATTCCCTCTCATGCCGGGCACACTCATTCTAAAGATTATCGATTAGACTTGCATTAGAGATTAATTGACATTCAGTTTTTTAGAGCTTGTCCTCAAGGAAAGCGATTTGATCCCGAGCAACTATATAGAGGAGTAAAGAGCGACTATATAGAGGAGCTATGAAGTTGGGGGGATTGAAAAGCACTAGGGTCTTCCAAAACCTTCGGTGGTGGGAGACCCACTTGGCAGGTCACCTCTACTTCTGGGACCTTTGATGGAAAATGTCAAGGCCCAAGCATCTCCTAAGCAACTTCACAATAATTGATGGGCATCTTCTTTGTTGCTCCTCTATTATTACTGGGCTTTACCACCAGAGCAATAAAAGGAGTAGAAATCAGATTACTAGGTGAATAACTAACTAAAACTTGGACCCATACTCAACAATGAATGGAGCAGCTATCGATTCTTCTACATTCATAGCTCGAGGCTCAAGGAGACTTATTTCCATAGAAACAATCAAAGGAGCACCCCCCTCCAAAATAACTACAGGCACCTATTCAAAAATTAGGCAGTCTAGTGAAAAGAGAATCGGGTCTGGCCTTTAAGACAGTTCACTTGCATCTATTTTAGCCATCTTAACATAAGCCTCATCAACCATCCGTCAACGGCGGAGCTAGAAGACAAAATGGAGGAGCTAGAAATTGTGGCACTTGCCTCCCCAACTTCTACTTTGGAGAGGCTTAATAAAGAGTGCCCCCACTATTCTTTTTGACTTGCACGGAGGCATATCAGCAATGGCCTCTCCACTCACAACAACCACCCAATTGAACTCAGCTAGGCATCCTTCGGGTTAAGAAATTACCAATCTTTGGCAGCTCCATAGCATTATCCTCTATCAAGTGGGTCAATGACTTGGACATAAAGACCTCCTTGTCCAAAACCAAGCTCAAGTAAGCAACATTGGCAAGTTTTTATTTGTTGGAGAGGATCCAACTGAAAGGAACCACAACAATAAAATATTTGTCCTTCAATCCCTTCACGAAATCTAGATTCTCTCCGCATATTTTAAACCCCTTTTTTAGGGGTAAATGAAATCCAATTGCCTTTTAGGTATAATCTAACGATGACCTTAATAGTCCTAGTGTCCAAATGAAACTCCTTCTGCAGAAGAAAGTGTATAGGGAAATTAGGTACCTAATTGCATTGAAACTTGTAGAGCTCTCTAGCCAATGGAATTAAGATGCTCTCCCTTAAATGAACTTCATATATAGCAATTAAACCATGTCTTAGAGAACAAACCCTTTCAGATGTTAAAGGGACTTCAAAAGGAATGACGTTGGGAATATTGTGTCTCCCATATATGTCGAGTACGTGTTTGATTGTGAGGCTAGAAGGAATATTGGCAACACCCATAGAGGTGGTATGAGGAGCCATGGAAGTCAAAGAGTAGCAAGAAACAAAGTTGGGCTGGAAAATAGAATGAAGGAAGTTGAAGAATCAACTGAAAAAGAAGGTGCACTATGGGTTTAAATTGAAAACTTTTGGCTTAGAACAATGCCATCTTAACCTACCTGAAGAGATGCGTCACTATAATGGCATGGGACACGTATTGGTGTGCGAGAGTGCCACAACATGTTTCTTCCACTACGCTAATAATGATGTACTAACACTGCGATTTTTGAAATAACAGAATGGTGGCAAGTGGTTTAGTTACTCTCTTTTATTAATTAAATAGCTTTGTTTCCAACAAAATGACAAGCTCAGTTGTTTTGTAATTATTACAGTTACAAATTTATCTAAATTAAGAATCATCATGAAGCCAAATTGTCAATGTAACGGCCCAAATTCTAGAATATAGAAAATTTCAGTCATCAAGTCCTTATAATCCAGTCAACGCCAATTGATCGGAAAATATAATAAGAAAAGTAAATCAACCTTAAGATGAAATCAAGTTCGGCCCTTGCATGACAAAAAGAAGTCCGGATTTCTTTGATGAAAATCGAGTCCGACGTTTCTTTGATGAAAATCGAGTCCGGCTTTTACAAGATCGAGTCCAGCTTTTACTTGATGAAAATCGAGTCCGGCGTTTCTTTGATGAAAATTGAGTCCGGCTTTTACTTGATAAAGAGAAGTTCGGCTTGCCCCTCAGTATAAAAGAAGTTCGGTTATTCCTTAGTACAAAACAAGTCCGGCTCCATCATTATCAAGACCAGCCACTTTAAAGAAAATCAAAACTGGCTTTGAACATGTTGTGAAATCGGATTTTGTTCCATTGAAGGTCGGAGTACATTATATAAATGTAAAGCCGAAGTGGTCTTGAAGGATGGAGTGACTTTGTGTATTGGAGGCCGGAGTAGATTATAGAAAAACTAAAGTTGATAATCCAGTCAACAGGTGTTGACCGGAAGTCGTGTAGAAGGAATTGAATGTGTTTATATGAGAAAGTTAAATCCTGTTAAGTTCAGTGAACCAGGAATTAATTAAGAAATCTAAATCCCGTTAAGTTCAGTTAATTATGAATTAATGAACTCCTTGGAAATGTAAAACCATAAATGATCTAATTAATAAGGAAACTTTTTAAAAAGTGTAGAGCCATAAATAAGAAACATTCTCCCTATATTGCCAATCATTAATAATAGTCATCAGACCTAAGGCCTATAAATAAGAACTAGAGTAAGAAAAAGGCACGCAATAGAGTTATCTGGTAAAGGAAGACCAAAAGATCAAGACAATGTAGAAGAAACCCAAGCAAGAATACTCACCCTGTTTTAAAGTTCATGATTATGCATATTTGCGATACGAGTATATCTGATATTCTTATGAAATTATATTTTAGTATGTATGAAATTTGTTCTATGTATGAAATCTGTTCTGTTCATCTGATTTAAGAAAAAATTGTTCTGAATTGCATGTTCAAAATTCCTGATATTCATGATGTTCGATTTTATTCTGCTTGATGTATGATTATATAAACTTTGGTAATTTCATGTCTAAAGAAGAGACTTTCGGTTTTGTTAAAAGAAAGGTATTCGGTAATTGTTCATGAAAATCAAAACCGGCCCTAGGTTGAATTTGAAACCGGCCGTGAGTACTTGAATTTGAAACCGGCTGTGAGTACTTGAATTCGAGACCGGCCTTGAGCACTTGAATTTGAAACTGGCCCTAGGTTGAATTTGAAACCGGTCGTGAGTACTTAAATTTGAAACCGGCCGTGAGTACTTGAATTCGAAACCGGCCTTGAGCACTTGAATTTGAAACCGGCCCTAAGTTGAATTTTAAAACCGGCCATGTGTGTGTTTGGAATTTAAACTGCTGCTTTTTATAAAAAAGAGCTCCAAACTTTTGATGAAAAAGCACTCCGTCCTTTTAAGAAAGAGCACTCCATCTGTTTAAGAAAAAGAGTTTCGGACTTTTGATGAAAAAACACTCATTCCTTTTAAGAAAAAGAGCTCCGTCCTTTTGAAGAAAAAGTATTCCGTCCTTTTAAAAAGAGCTCCAGCCTTTTTAGAAAAAAAGAACTCCGACCTTTTTAGAAGAAGAATTTCACCTTTTTGAAAAGCACTCCGTCCTTTTGAGAAAAGAACTCCGTCTTCTTGAGAAAAGAACTCTGACTTTTGAAAAGAACTCCAACATTTTGAGAAAAAGAACTCCGTCTTTCTAAGAAAAGAACTCCGACATTTTGGGAAAAAGAACTCCGCATTTTTTTAAGGAAAAGAACTTCAGCTTTAAGATGGAAAAAGAACTTCGGCTTTTGAACTCCGGTTTCTGTTGAAAAGATATCTGGTTTTAAGGAAAAAAGACTCCGGCTTTTAAGAAAATAACTTTGGCTTTAAGATGATTAAACGAAAAGTTATACGGATTTCAATTGATGAAATTAAGAACAAGGCTAATGTATGTAATCCGAACAACAAGTGGAACTCTATGACTTTCGACTTTTAAACTATGATGGATGGCCATTAAGAGATATGAACTAAGAACCGAGTTTTCATCAAACTTGCTGTTAAAGATGGATGAAAGATATTGGAGTGACACTCGAGGATTGCCTCCTGGGCCACGGGAGGGAACTTTTAGTGGCATAAGACTTTTGGACTATGACCCTGTATGCCGGGTTAAAGGCATTACCTCCCACCTCGATGAGCATAATGAGAGGATACGGCCTTAGGTTGTGGGGTTACACACAATCCGTCCTCGATGTTGTCCACTCCCATCCGGTCCCTAAAGATGATAAGAATTATGAATGGTTTTTATGGATTCTACACATACAAAATAATAAAAATAAGAAATAAAGAAGAAAAGATATGATAATTTTCGTATGTTAAGTTATGTTATGAAACTCTGTTTTGATCCGCTTATATATATATTTATGTTTTCTGCATGTGAGTATCTTGATAGGCTTTGTGACTCACTCTTGCTATTTTCAGATGAAGAAAGGCTTATGGAGGACGAAGTTGAGTAAGACCATATGAAGTAGCTAGACCGTATAGATAACCGGAGCTGATCAATGAAGAGCTTTATTTATTTTCCTTTTGATGTTTTGAGGAAACTTGTAAAATTGTTCCGCTGTTATGAACATTTGAATGTTAGCATATTTCCGTGATTACTTTTTGGATAATGGGATTGATATATCTAGAAAGCATCTCTTGTAGTTCGGCATTATGAAATCCTGTGTAAAAGAAAAGAAAATTTTTATTTGTAAGGTATGGATTTTAGTCTTGGCGACGGCTTTATGCTGTGGAATAAGACCGGTCTGTCACAGTCAAATATCTAAACTATCAAATTTTTAGACCAGTAAAAGGGCACATATAAGAAGGCAAACAAGTCAAAATATTTGGGTGGTCACCCGCCTCAATGATAGTGATCCTATAGTTACAAACAAATTGAAATCATGCGTATAAAATGAGCTTCCATTTATACAGTTTTATTCGTTTGATCCTTTCATGATTTACAAGTTTAAAACAATGAGAGTACAACATAGAAGAAACTTATAAATTGAATGACTACAACTCGAGTGGCAAAAAAAAAGAAAATTTCTTCATAACTAAGTGCTCAATCACGCGTTGTGCTAGAAGCAGGAATAAAAAAACTAAATAAAAGGGGATGAAAATTGCCCTTTAAGTAGAACGTCCATGTAGGGCAGTAACATCTATCTTGAACCCCCTTTGTGAGGGTTGGTGAGACAAAAGTCATAGTAGCATTATAACATTAGGTCTTGACTTTGGAAGAGACGTCAAAGATGAAAATTAAGATGACTTCTCCAATAAAAGAGGGCAATGAAGATGGACTTCAAATGCATTCTGGACCGATGATTGCAAAACTCAAAGAATCTTTTCGATCAATTTTAGCAACTACATCCATCGATGATCGGAAAGACAACATGTTTGCAAAGGATAACACATGACCAAGTGAAGAGGAAGATATTCTAAGACACAACCTGAAGAGGAACTGTCACATCCGAAATTCCATACCCGCCATTATTAGTTAACATCAAGACAAGTTAATCAGTTAATAATCTAATTAACTGTTTAATTAACAGTAGATGTGAATTTTATATTGATACCTTGACTGATTAAAATAAAATAATATAACCTATATGTAGAACTCAAAATATACCACATCTTATATAGTTCTAATATCGACCAAGTTATGATATTGAACCTTATGTAAGGAATTTTGTCTATGTTATAACATAATTAGAGTATATAATTAACTGAAACTAAAATGTCATTGCCATCATATTATCAAACGATTGACATCTCTTGACTTATAAATCGTAAATAACATAAATTGCATCCGTAAGTTCATATCATCTTATATGCATAACTATTGTTTGAGTGACATAACATTAAACTACTATTCTAGAATTATAATACAACATCAAAACATTCCATAAATTTAGTTCTAAACTCATCGGATTGTTACTCCTTCAGTCTTGATCATCATGCAAATATTCGAGCCTCTCATCAAGGGTTAGTAAAATAGAAATAAAGAGTGAACCAAAATATCAACAAGATA
>JAODPA010013053.1:0-13426 GCA_025585075.1 Nepenthes mirabilis
TTTTTTTTTTATCCTATACTCGTTTTCCTTTTTTTTTTTTTTAATTTTTTTATCTATTTTTTTACCTTTATTTTTTTCTTCACACTTCTATATTTTATGAATTTCGTTAGGTCCAGCCAAAGCTAAGTGTAAAACCAGAGCCAAGAGGAGTAAATCCAAGGTGTGAATGGACTTGATTAGGGCAAAAGCACAATGCCAACTCAATATTACATGAGCCATAAAAGAAAAGATCAGATCACCAGTAAATTAAAAAAGAATATGCCATTGTAAATTGCCGTCATATGTGCCCGATTTGTAGTTCTTTTTGTAAGTAATCGTCTCACAATTGCTCACAACTAGTGCAATTAATCACGGTTCTCTCATTAAGACTGGAAAACGATTAGTAATGAACTCATTACTCAAGCCGGGGGAGAGAATTGCTTAGCTTAGGAACCATCTCTAATAAATTGACTATAATAAATTGTTTCTGAGTGACCACCTTTGAATGACACTATAAATAGCAATCCCAAATTAATGTAAAAGGGAGGGGAAAAAATAGGAAGCGAAAAAGAAAATAAGGGAAGAATTAAGACTTTGGAGTTAAGTCCTTCATTTCAATATCTATAATTCTTCACTATTTAAATTCTCATGCTCACTTTTTCTTCATTTTAACATTTTATAATCAAAATTATGGAGTTAAGAATACTAATTTGAGTATGAGATGATATTTTTGGGAGTGATTTTCTTTTTATTTGAAAATTTAGATTGAATTCCTTCTGATGCATCATAGATCTAGGTTGTTATACAGATTAGAGAGCCTCCCTAAGTCTTCCTCGGCCCGATTAAACGCAGGCTGGTTCAATCTCCGTTTCTGATAATTTGAATTTTACACAATACAATGAATGGATAAGAGGTTAGAGAATTGACGAAACTCATTCTTTAATTTATCATTCTATGCTCAGGTCAATAATCCTTCTCAAATAGATGGAAAGATGCAGGGATGAGAATTTTGCATGATGATACAAGGGTATGGGGATTTGAGTTTGACCTATAGGTTATGCTCAGCGTGAAGCGGCCTTAAGAAGGTGTTGCGCTCGGTAGGGAGCCTCTTTGATATTGATGAAGTAAGAATTGTGGAAGACTCTTTGAGAGGCTATTTGGGTAGAGAGTTGTCTTTTGTGATCTCTTGAGTGTGAGTTTGAGTATGGGCGTATGTGTCTGAGTGTGTATGAGCATGCCTTTGGAGTTTGTCTCTAAGGATATTTATAGCCTTTAGGCTAGCTCAATCTCACTTGGGCGCCAAGGCTAGCCGCCAACTGTCTATGAGGATTTGGCAGCTTAGCATAGGAATTGTGGGTGTCAATTAGGACAATCGTGATCTGTCAAAAGGATCCCTTCCTTCTTTGAGGAGATGTTGGACGCGATGAATGTAGAAGTTGCCATTAGGAGAGATCCATTGAGTTGGAGTTACTATTAGTGGTAATTTGCTGAGTTGTAGTTGTCATGAAGGGGTGATCTGCTAAGTTGGAATTGCCATTTCAAAAGAGACTGTGATCAAGGGTAATAATTGGGGTGCCAAACTAGCTAAGACAAGTAATCTCAGTGTGCAAGAAGAGGATTGTGGGCCATTCTAATTGGGCTGAGGTCGATTTGGGCTGCCCATGCCGATCGGGATGCTGTTTGGGTCAATGTAATCGTTGACCGCTCCCTAGGCCCGTGGTCCGATCACCTTCTGGGTCCGCTGTTAGTCCACGGGCCTTCATGCTTGGTTGACCCATTTCTGCCGTCCTCATCATTGGGCGTTCGAATTTTTAACCCCCGACATGTTTACAAATAGGACATGCCTTGTCGTTTTCTTCTTTCATTCCTTCCCTAGGCTGTCCTCTGATTCCTACCTTACCAATTTTGGCATGATTCTCTTTACTCATGATTTATGCTGATTTAGTGGCATGGGAAATCTTTGGTATTTAATGGTCTATTGATCTTTCCGCGTGCTAGAAATTGAGGAACTCCTTGTGCCTTGCATCACATCTTAATTTTATTAGTCAAGTGGCGTGGGAACCCAAAATCGTCATGAAGCCCGAGTTGCCAGCCACTGAGATCGAAAGGTGCTCATCTCCGATGTTTGAAGGCGTCGTCTTAGGACGTACGAGAGGTCTGATTTGGTCACCTTTTTTCTCGTGGGGAACCGCTTTGGTCACCCCTTTTTATATCCATTCCGGAGCCAAGCCTACCGCTATTTCTGAGTGGGGCAATGCTTTCCTTTCGCTGTGCCTTCGCCTTGGGTGGCAGCTTGCCTTCAAAATAGGCTGCTACTCGAGTTCTTTCTGGATGGCGGCCTCTCTTTGGGACAAGCCTCTATTCTGACTCATGAACTATTGTTCTTGTGAGTCATGTTTTGCTATCTATCGGGTGCATGCGAGTCTCTTACTTGGGCTCCTCTTGTTGCTCGCCTATTTGGGAGCTTATTGCAGCTGAGTTAAGTAGAGCTTTTGTAGTTGGATCGTCACTCCATGTACTCTTTTCTGTTATCCACTGCCCCTAGAGGTTTTGTACTTTATAAAAAGAGACTAATGAATGGAACTAGTAAGAATTTTTGTCCACATTATTCGCCTTTTCGATTTCAGGATGTCGTCCTTTTCTTTTTTTGAGGCCGGATCGAATCACACACTTGTCTGTCTGGCTTGTGTTTAGACTGGGTTGAGCAACTGCTAGTCAGGTCTGACGCTGGACTACTGTCAGTTTGTTTTGAAACTAGACTGGATTGTGAGCCCATCTGTCTGATCTGAAATCGCTGACCAATTAGATAGGCTGAACTCCGGACTAGATTACCGACCAGTCAAATTGGTTGGATGTCAGACTAGATCGTCAATTAGTCAGGCCGGACATTGGATTGAACTGTTGACTGATTGAACCGGCTGGATGATAGATTGGATCCAGATTAGTCAGGTAGGCCTGGAGTTGGAGTGGAACCTTGACCAGTCAAACTTGCTGGATGCTAGATTCGATCCACTTCAGTCTAGTAGGCCTGGTGTCAGAGTGGATCATTGACCAATCAGGCCAATTAGATGCCGGACTGGATCTAGATTAGTCAGACAGGTCGGGAGCTAGAGTGGATTGTCGGTCTGTCAGTCCAATTTTGGGCTCATCACATTTGCTCGTCATCAATTTGCTATCTTCGAGAAGTGGGGCATACTGGCTTGGGAGGTTGTGCCATTCTGACGTCTGGCCTATCTTGTCCTACCAGGTGTTCACCTTCCGTACAGTGGTAGGTTATCAATAATTACACCAGATGATCAATGTGCTTCAACGCTTTTGGAGCTGGCACGTGTCCAGGTTATCATGTATGCGCCGTTTTGAGGTGTCATTTTGAATTTCAAACAACGGCTTCTTTAAAACAGTGCCTCTTTGTCATTTTTTCCCATCCTTCTTCTCTCGAGTCAGCTCTCTCTCGTTCAATTTCTTCGTGTCTCCATGGCTCCTGGTGGTGGTGTAATTTGCTTTGTTCTTATTGCTGCCAATATCGAAGCTTTATATATATAGTATAATATCCCGAGCGCGATTCCATTTGCGGTGTCATGGGAGTGCAATATGGCTTGTTCTCCTTTGAATGGGTTCGTCACCATTTATGAGCCCTCCTGAGGAGTGGTTTTTGCTTTCCCTTGCTGGGGGAGTTACTCGAATTCTTGGTGGCTCTGGGAGTTCCAATTGTGAGATTCCATGCCAATTCCGTGATGTACTTGTGCTCCCTTTGTGTATTTCTTCGTCACCATGGGAGGACACTGAATGTAGTGGCCGTGAAGGTAATCTTCCGGTTCTGCCAAAATGGGGACTGGATTTCGTTGTCTCTTGAGGACTTGCACATAAGCAGTGTGATCCCTAATTTTATGAAGAATTAGAAAGATCAGTTCTTTTTTTATCAAGGTCTCCTCCAACTGGGCACTCTCGAATGAGTGGGACGACGTGCTGGCTTCCTTCACCGGCAAGGCTTCGTGTGAGGAGGTGGTGTCTGTTAAGCTACCGACGGAGTTGGTATGAGTGAACACCTCCTTCTTCAATAGGAATGACTATTTTCTATCTGTTGAAGCACTTGTGCTGGCCTAGTGGGGGTCTCCATTGGGGGTACGGGAGCCACCGTTCCGACGCCTGCTCAACCCAAAAGGAAGGTTGGGACTCTATATATTAGGGATCTTTCTGAGAGTGCATCTCAGCGATGAGCGGCATCGTCATTGGGATCTTCTTCTTCTTCCCCCGTCTAGGGCCTGCCAATAGTAGAGTGGATGCGGGGCTTAGGCAAACCATCTAGGGGGCTGGCCCCATTGCACCCTCAGATGTTGGCACCATAGAGGAGGGTGTTGGAGTTGCTGTGGCCAGAGAGCTCCTTGCTCTTATTGAAGGGGCATCGGGTGAGTCTGAGGTTGGGGGACTGACTGGGCCCATTTGCGCCCTGGCCTATGATGACCCGAGTCTTAACCAAAAATCGATAAAATTTCACCTGTAAAATGGCCATCAAACTAAATATAAACCTGTACAATATCCATATACAATATACATATGACAACAACAATCATACAGGACCCAAATGCCACAATCCATTCGTGGCACAAATATCATATCTCCGAATACAACGTCGATTTAAAAGAGATGCCACTAGGTACCTAAATATTAAACCATAATAACCTGCAGAAATATATATAATAATCAATATACAGTAAAACTAAATTAATCTGTACATCATTAATATATCGAATACATTAATACATATCCATCTCAATGAATATCCAAAAGTACTCCATACAAAGAATATAAAATTATAAAATCTAAGTGCACAAAATAATTTTCCAAGACCACTTCCTAGTAAATTGCTAATCTCTACTCCATCTCATCAGGTATAAGTTTGAACTTATCTGAAGGCAAGAAAAAAATAAAGAGTGAGCCGAATACTTAGTAAGGCACAATATAATCAAAGACAGTAAGCTGTATATTCAAAATAAATCAAGAGAAAGAAAATAGGAGTAGAATATAGATGTATAAATATAATGTCTGATTAAATACACTTTCCAGAACATGTTTATCTTTTCACATTCTATATGTGATTCTTTTAAATTTTAAAATATGTAAAAATTTATTCATTTTTTAGGGATCAGGGCTAGTAGGTTTTACCAACTAATGGAATAGCCGAATGAGGAATGGAATATGTATGCATCCACACATTCTAAGGCACTACCCACGATATCTCAAACTTTAATATCCTGTGATAGATGTTATTCTTTTTACCCGATATATGAGGCTAGATAATACATATGCCACCATAGCACCTTCCGTGGCTTAGGAGATTTTCTCTATCTACTACTGTAATATCTTAAGGCATATTAGGAAATACTACTTTCTAAAATATAAATCCTTAGTCCAATTTTATGATTACTTATCCTTAAAGGAATGTCCACCATATGCTTATACAAAATTCTTACTCTCTGGAGAATAAATCCTCAAACATAACAAATTGTGGAGTTTCCTTCATATACTTTGCATAATTCTCATATTTCTCGAATACAGATATATATTGTCATTCACTTGGAAACTTAAATTTTGGGAGATATTAGAAAATCCTTACCACTTCGAGCCAAATAAAACTTTGTAACTTTCGGACAACAAATCTCTTCACAAATGCATCCAACAATATTTCTAGAGCATACAACATAACATATACCAAATATATTTAGACAAATACCAAATAATCACGTTCATAAGTTAGGGTTTTAATTTTCTAAAATCAAATCAAATAAAAATCTTAAAATAAACTGAAAAAACAATTGGGCATGGGATTAGGATTTCAACGGAATTTTACACCACATAAAACTACCAAATCGGACACCAAATTGACAAATACATATGTTTATGATATGGATTTTATAAAATATAAACTTTGACGAGAATTTGAATACATATACCCGAATAGAACGGAACAAAAAGTGCAATAAGAGAAAGAAAAGTATATGGGGACAATTGTCTCGACCCGATCTATAACTTTTTTAACTAGTTCTAAGTCGAAAACGGACTTGATACTTCGATCTCCTCTTTCTCTCTCTTCTCATTTGTGTTCTCTCTCTCCTCTCCCTCAGATTTGCAGAAAATGACCGAAAAAGAAACCCTTGTGTGCTTAAATAAATAGATTGGCACTCAAGTGCCAATTGAGCGAGTATCAGGTGCAGCAGCACTGGAATGGGCACTCAAGCGTGCCGCAAGCGTGCTTCAGGCACGCCTACACTGGATTTGTGCCTCTTGCCGACGCTTGAGTGACCGGCAGGCACCATGCCACTAATTTTGGCACCTCGACGTTGCCTCGGGTGCCCGGCGGGTGTCCCCCATCGATACCCTATTCGGCTTCTAAAACTTAATTTTTCGCATATATATTAACCATAATCTTGATTATATTATCTTAATTATTTCTAATTATGATATTCTAGAAATCGGAACCTCACAACTCTCCCCCACATAGAAAATTTTGTCCTTGAAATTAACGAATCCTAGAAATTAAACAAACACATACCTCAAAATAAATGGGGATATTTCTTCCAAATCTCATCCTCCCTTTTCCACGTTGCTTCCTTGTAAGAATGGTTCCTCCACAAAATCTTCACAAGAGGGATGGTCTTTGAGCGCAAAATTTGGTTTCTTCGATCCAAAATTTGTATTGGCTCCTCCAAATAAGATAAATCTTCATTGATAGCTAAGGGACCATAATCGATGATGTGCGTCGGATTATGAACATACTTCCTCAACATCGAGACGTGAAAAACATTATACACATCGGCCAAATTTGACAGCAGTGCTAATCGATAGGCCACGACCTTCTCCAGAATCTCAAAGGGTCTAATGAATTGCAGCTTCAATTTTTCTTTAATACCAAATCTGGAGGTTTCCTTCGATGGCGATACTTTAAGGAAAATAAAATTGCCAATCTCAAATCTGTGCTCAGATCTCCTTCGGTCAGTATAACTCTTCTACTAACTCTGAACTATCTCCAACTTTTCAAAAATCACCGCAATCTTCTCTGATATCTCCCGAATCACATCAGGTCCCAAAAGTCGTCTATTTCCTGTCTCATCCCAATGTATAGGAGATCAGCACTTCCTACGACACAATGCCTCAAATGGAGCCATACTAATACTTACCTGAAAACTATTATTGTATGCAAATTTTGCCAACGCTAGGTGATTATCCCAATTTTCCTTCAACTCCATCATTAAAGCTCTAAATATATCTTCTAAAATCTGGATGGTTTGCTCAGATTGTCCATCTATTTGAGGATGATAGGTTGTGCTAAATTTTATGTTTGTCCCTAGTTCTCGATGCAAACTCTCCTTAAATTTAGAGAAAAAACGTGAATCACGATCGGATGCAATAGATGCTGGCATACCGTGCAGTCTAACAATCTCATTGATATATAATTGTGCTAAGCGATCAGGAGAATACGTCGTCCGAATGGCTAAGAAATGAGCTGATTTTGTTAGCCAATCCATAATGACCCAAATCACGTCATGCTTCCTTGGGGTCCTAGGCAATAACAAAGTCCATAAAAATATCCTCCAACTTTCAACTCGGGATATGCAATGGAAGCAATAAATCTAAGGGCTTCCTCCTCTCAGCCTTCAACTACTGACAAATAAGGCATCTACTAATAAAAGTAATGGTCTCTCTTCGCATATTCCTCCACTAGAACATCTTTTTCAGGTCCTAATACATCTTATTAATTTCAAGATGGATAGTGTACCTAGTTTCATGAGCCTCTTTCATGATTTTCTCATTCAACTCCTTATCATCAAGCACACATAAACGATCCTGAAATCTCAAGACTCCGTCAGCACGATTATTGAAATCAATTTGAGAGTCTCGATCAAGATTCCCAACAATATCCATAAAAAATGGATCATTCACTTGACCTTGTTTAATCTTCTGGAGGATCTCAGGTTGCACCTGTAGGAAAGACAACATCATCTGGTTTCCCTTGACATACCGGTGGATATTAACAGAACTTCAGACTATCCAACATCTCCATCTACTTATTCTGCAACCTCACTACGAAACCAATCTGGCGGCTTAGAGCATTCGCGATCACATTAGCTTTCCCAAGCTGATAATGGATTTCACAATCGTAGTCCTTTAGGAACTCAATCTATCTCCGCTGCCTCATATTCAATTCTTTTTGTGAAAATAGGTACTTAAGGTTCTTATGATTGGAATACACCAAAAATTTCTTGCCGTACAAATAATGCCTCCAAATCTTCAACAGAAACACTACGGCGGCTAACTCCAAATAATGGGTCGGGTAACTCTTCTGATGAATCTTCAACTATTGAGACCCATAAGCTACCACCTTCTCATTCTGTATCAAAACACCCCTAAGACCAACCTTATAAGCATCACAATACACTTCAAAATCACTAAAATTGTCAGGAACAGTCAGAATCGGTGCCTAAGTCAACTGATTCTTTAACTCTTAAAAGCTTCGATAATAATTTTTAGTCCATTCAAATCTCACTTCCTTCTTCGTCAATTGAGTGAGAGGTAATGCAATATGAGAAAAATTCTCCACAAGTCGGCGATAATATCCGGTCATACCCAAGAAACTACAAACCTCCATCACCATCATTAGTCAACACCAATTGATTATAGTTTCAATCTTCTTCTAGTCTACTAAGACACCTCCATTGGAAATGATGTGGCCCAAAAATATGACATCCTCCAGTCAAAACTCAAACTTCTTCAATATTACAAATAACTTATACTCCCTAAGGGTCTGGAGCACGGTTCTCAAATGCTTCTCGTGCTCTACACAACTCTTTGAATAAATCAGGATGTAATCAATGAAAACCACAATAAATTTATCTAAATAAGATTAAAAGATCTGATTCATTAAATCCATAAATACAGTAGGAGTATTCGTTAATCCGGGCGGTATAACAAGAAATTCATAATGACCATATCTAATTGAAATATTATTTTTGCCACATCTTCGTACTTAATCCGAAGCTGATGGTACCCTGACTGAAGATCAATCTTTGAGAACACACGGGTTTCTTATAATTGATCAAAGAGACCATCAATTCGCGATAAAGGGTATTTATTCTTGATTGTGATTTTATTCAATTTACAATAGTCCACGCATAGTCATAAAGTCACATCCTTCTTCTTCACAAAAAGGACTGGAGCACCCCAAGGTGATACACTGTATCTAACAAAACCTAAATCCAAGAAGTCCTACAATTGTTACTTCAATTCCTTCAACTCAACGGGAGCCATACGGTAGTGTGTCTTAGAAATAGTTGCCGATCCAGGCATGAGTCAATTCTAAACTCGATCTCTTGGTGTGGCGGTAGAGTAGACAATTTATCTAGAAATATATCATCAAATTTACACACCACCGGAATCTCCTTTGCTACTACACTAGCATAAGACAAATAAGCTTCACATCCACTTCTCAACAAATGACGAGCTTGTAGTGCTGAAATAAAATTAGATGACTCCATCCACCGAATTCCTTGAATGTGAAAGGGCTCACATTCTGTAATTGCAAAATCTACTCTCTTATGAAAATAATCAATATTTGCATGATACTTCGATAATCAATCTATACCTAAAATTACGTCAAAATTATGTATTTTCAATAAAATCAAATCAGTAGCTAAAGATAACCCATTCACCTCAACCACACATCCAGGGTACCAAACATCTGTAATAGTAGAAGATCCCTTAGGCGTCAATACAACCAAAGAATAATCAAAGATCATAGGAGAGGATACAAAATGATAAGCAAATGAGGCGAAATAGAGGAATGAGTGGAATCAGAATCAAAAAGTACAACAATAGAGGTGCCACAAATGGGAAGAATACCTTCCACTATACTATTGGATGCCTTTGCTTTACTTGCGGTCACTGTGAATGCCTTCCCATGAATAGTAGGCTTAGAGGTATGGGCTTTCTTCTGATTGGGACAATCTTTACTCTTATACTGACTGCCACAGTTGAAAAACACATCCAATGCCTTATAGCACGGCTTATCACCATGAAACTTTTCGCAATACTGGCAAGAATTGGTTGGAGCTTGCTTAGTTGGTGTAGAAGGGTTGGTCTTCTTTCCTTGATCTGCTTGCTTCACCCTCTTAGGCGGTCTCCCCGACCTCACATTAGAGTTTGCACCGGTGCCACTTCTGCTCGACATCCTCTTCTTGAAGAATTGTTTTTTCTCAAACTTCTTCTCATAGATCAAAACACGATCCAAAACCTCCCCGCAGGTCATCAACTTTAGGGTTATCAACTGTTTGCGAATGTCATCTCTTAAGCTTTGTAAAAAATTTCTTACTTTTCTTTCTTTGTCTTCCACCATATAAGGAGCATATTGTGACAACTCTGTAAATTTTATATTGTACTTAGCTACTGTTTGGTTACCTTGCCTTAGACGATTAAACTCCTCGTCATTTCGCTCGCGGAAGGTGGATGGAAAATGCTTCTCTATGAACGCTTCTTCAAACATGGGCCATGTAATTTCATTCTTGGGCACTCCCATGGCCCTCTTCTTCATCTCCCACAAATGGTGTGCTTCACCCTTCAAACGGTATGAAGCAAACAACACTCTATTCTCATCAAGATAGCGGATTACTGCAAATACTTTCTTCAACTGTTGAAACCATATATCAGCTTTAATTGGGTCTGGCTTACCGAAGAACTCTGGAATTCTCTTATGGACAAATCAATCATATGCAGAGGCTTTACGATTGGTAGGACCGTAAAGGAGCTGGAACATGCACTGGAACAAGATCTTTTGCCCCATATTCTCTATGATATCTGCCATCTTACGCAACAAATTCAGGTACTCTACTTTTCTATCACACGATTGACCGCCTCTATGTGTTGACCTTGATCTAGGTGGCATAGTCAGCTAATGATATCTTTTCTGAAAGAAGAATGATATGGGTTAGTTCATATGTCGGACACTAAGTAGGACATTATAATCTACGTACTCAAACATAAGTAACAGTCCTAATTTAGTTCTAGTCTAAGTTATGCAAATTAAGATAATTAGAACTATCTAATCTAACTTAATCATCCTATATCTATATCTACTTATTTAGTCTAGCCTATCCTATCTTAATCTTCTGCATAAGATTCAGATCAAGCCTAAGGTATCTCTTCTCTAATACCAACTGTAATGATCTGGGTCCTGATCGAAAACAGGCAAGGTTTCTCCTATAAAATAGCAATTAAAGTAAACATAAATCTGTACAATATCCTCGTACAATATACATATCACAACAATGATCACACATAGGATCCAAAATGTCATAATCCAATTGTTGCACCAACGTCATATTTTTGGACACAACGTCAGCTCATAAGAGATGCCACTAGGTACCTAAATATTAAATCATAACAACCTGTGAAAGTATATACGATCATCAATATATAGCAGAACTAAACTATTCTGTACATCATCAATATATCAGATATATCAACACATATCCATTTCAATGAATATATAAAAGCACTCCATACATAGGGTATAAAATCATAAAATCTAAGTCTACAAAATAATCTTCCAAGACTACTGCCTAACCAATTGCTAATCTCTACTATGTCTCTTCAGGCATAAGCTTGTACTTATCTGAAGGCAAGAAGTGAGCCGAATACTCAATAAGGTAAAAATATAATAAAAAAAATACTAAATAGTATACTCAAAATAAATCAAGAGAAAGGAAATAGTAGCAGAATACAGATGCATAAATATGAAGTATGATCAAATACACTTTTTGAAACACGCTTATCTTTTCACATTCTATATCTGATTCTTTTAGGTTCCAAAATATGTAGAAATTCATTTATTATTTAGGAACTAGAACTAATAGGCCTTACTAACTAACGGAGTAGCTAAATGAGGAACAAAATGTGTATGCATTGACACATTCTAAGGCACTACCAACGATACCTCAAATTTAACGTTTCGTGGTGGATGGTATATCTTTTACCTGATATACGAGGCCAGATAACACATATGCTACCATAGCACCTCCCGTGGCTCAGAAGCATTCCTCGGTCTACCACTGTAATATTCTAAGATATGTTAGAAAATATTATCATTTGAAATATGAATCCTTGGTCTAATTTCATGATTACTTATTCTTAAGGGAATGTCCACCATATTCTTACACAAAGTTCTCACTTTCTAGAGAACAAATCATCAAACATCACAAATTGTGGAGTTTTCTTCATATACTTTGTATAATTCTCATATTTATCTGATATAGATACATATTATCATTCACTTGGAAACTTAAATCTTTACATAATATCAAATGCATGAACAAATTAACATAAAATTTGGGGGATATTAGAAAATCCTTACCATTTCGAGCCAAACAAAACTTTGTAGCTTTCAGACAATAAATTTCTTCACAAAAGCATCTAACAATATTTTCGAAACATACAACATAACATTTACTAAATACAAATGGACTGAGATTCAAATTCGACCGCGTGTGAGCCTCTTGGTGTGGAACGAAGGTTCAAATTCGATCGGGTGTGGGTTGCTCGGTGCAGGACTGAGGTTTAGTAACGGGTGAATAAGAATTTGCCCGACTTAGGGTTAATTTATGTCACTTGAACTTATACAATATCACACAAGCATTCATGTGAAAAGATAAATAATTAATAACAATTAACAATTAGTGAACTAGTAAAGAAACTATTTCATTAATGTGATACACTTTTACAAGCACGCTCGGTAATGTATGTTAAAACTACTTGGGTTTTGTACTAGATTACTAATAATATTTCTTGAGGTAGATGGCGTTCCACATCCTTGGTGCTAGTTTTCTGTTTTGAATGCAAAACTTGTATGCACCGTTCCTCAAGATGGTCAAGATGAGGAATGAGCCTTCCCACTTCAGGAAAAGCTTGATCCTATTATTATTCTTGCCTGTGACCTCTATACCTTATAGGGCCAAGTCCCTTATCTTCAATTGGTGAACCTTCACTTTTTTGTTATAGTATTGGGCAATTCGCCGTTGATAGGCAGCTATGTGCATTTTGGCCACGTCTCGTGTCATATATCACATTTATATATCCGTTATGAACCTTATTTATATGTATTATCATTTTTGCTCAACAATATTGTTTATTATAATCAAAAGTGGTGCTTATCTTATAATCAACTATATATTATAACAAATGATAACACAAGATCCAAAATAATACCACATTATTAATGGCTATAATATTCGTTCAACGGTAATATGATGCTAGTTTCGTGATAAGGATAGATGCCAACTAAAATCCCAAACTTATCTTATAAAATTTAAAACTTACAAAATAAGCATATGAAATCTGTGAACATACTTTAAATTAAAATAAATACATTCCTGAAATGCTCATAAAATTATAAATTTTTATA
>JAODPA010013064.1:0-11344 GCA_025585075.1 Nepenthes mirabilis
AGTGGATAGATGAAACCATACCACAACTGTGAAAAAGGTCATTTTGTTTATTTATTTATTTATTTCAAATTAGGCATAAATTTGTTTAGTTTAAGAGACAAATTTTATAAATTTCAAATCAGGAGAATTTTTAGAAACTGAATGATTAAATTGGTTGCGTTTGATGCTGGGGGGAAAAAGTATTTCAGTTAATATAAAAACGAACTGGGTATTATTTAAAATCCATCTATTTTAGCTAAGTTCTGTAAGATGGGTTAAATATTTAATTATTTTTACTGGTAGATTGTATTAATATTCAAATTAATTATGAACTATATTTGAATTTTCAAATTTCATGTTTTTCCTCGAGGAGAAATAATATCAGCTCGACGTCCAGATAACAGTTTTTGAGGGTTGTGGACACGGTCTGAGCTGAGATGGTTGAGACGGAAGCTGAAGAATCTGTTCATCTTGCAAATCTGGTCATCGTTTCTTCTCCGGAGGATATGCTTATTTTGCACTTCAAAGAAAGGATTTCCATCGTTTCTTCAAAGGAAGAGTATGGTTCTTTGTTTCATTCTTTATATGATGGTGAACTGGTAAGCCTTTGGTCCATTTTTCGGCTCTGTTGTTTATGAGAAGCCATTACCTAGTCCTTCTATACTTAATCTGGTGTTGGATATGATCTAAGATAAGATTGGCATAACCCGTTGCTCTATGGAACCCACAGACAATAAACCTATAGAAAAATATAAATTAATTGAATTGTTACGCTTAAAATAAAAAAAAAAAATAAATCTGACTGAATTACTGAATATCTAAATGGATAGACTGTTGATAAAACAAAAGATCGAGGTATTAAATAACTGATCAATTAATAGATTTGAACGATTAATCGTAAGGAATGGTTACATGAACCGATTGATAAATCATTAAATCAAGTGCACCCAACGGATAATTATTAAATTCAAAATATGTGTAATGGATAAATTATTCAATTTTTAACCAACATAACTTCCCATTTAATGTATAATGTTAGATTTAACCAAAACTATATATGTATAGTATTAATATATCTCATGTGATTTAAATCTAACATATTATCATTCTTACGTGGGCTAAACGTTTAGTTATTTTAGATTTATTATTTACTTAAAAGGCTAATAATCTCATCAATGGAAAGAAAATAAAACTCAAATCTATATCAAACATGATTTACAACGATGGAACACCGCAAATTGCATCCTTATGCCCCTTCATTTTGTTTCTTCAAGGAGTCAAGCTAAGCTATCAAGTTTTATTGATACTGTCTGTAATCAGTGTAGTTGCTACCGATATAAGAGAAAACTCTCTAAAAAACACTCCTCCACACCCCTCTTAAAACTCCCTTAAATTTTGAAGCTTTAGAGATAAGATTGAGATGTTAAACTTTTATACGAGCAAATCATAGCTAATTATGTAATAGAGCAAAGATTAGGTTTTGAAATCATATCATAAAGTAATAATTTCCTTCTTGACCACCCTCTCAAATCCACAGAGGAGGAGGTGAAATTTCTGCAGATCAAAACTGAACCAGCAGCTGTTTATCCCCATAAAAATTAATATAGCAACTACGTTGTTGCAGGTCAACAAAATATACCATTTCCTCTTTGTGGATTTATGGTAGAAAATTGTGATCCTGTGTGTGCGATTCAGATTAAGAACTCCGACTCACCATCTTACTCGTTTTCCAATCAGCATCTTGTCGACTCAGTAATGTCTTGTTCAGCTGTCTGTCCCTCCCCCGTGGGGCGGAGGGGAGGAGGCTGTGTGTAAAAACCATTCTACAATTCATCTTTGGTTTCATGCTCTCTAGCTCTAACGTTTTCTTTTATAAATGCTGCTAAATCTTTCAAGCTAGACTTGGTAGACAGTTTAACCTGCGTTAGAAAGTAGAGCTCAGTCGCCGGGCTCAAGAACAAAAGCTACGGATATAAAAAAATACACGTATGACCCGATGATTACCGGAGTTGTTTTATCAGCAGCTGGGTAAAACAGTAGTGCTGGGTAGTCGGTAACCTGTATAATCAATAAGCAAATGAAGAGGAGTGATACCAGTTAAGTACAAAGAAAATCCACTAAATGAAGGGAATCGATCCTTAAAAAAGCCGAAAAATACTATAGGAAACGTGTTCAGTGTGGCCATGTCAGTGCATGAAACCGGTTTTTGTGCCATCACCCATAGCTTAATTTTCAAGATGAGTGATTCCTTCTTTTGTGATGGTACCAAAGCCACTGATTGAAATGGCGGAGAATTCAGATCCTAAATACCCGCATTTCTTAAAAGTTCTTTCAGCATTAGGTAAGATGTGGAACCATGTTTAATTCCACTCCAAGTTCAATAGACATTCACATTTACCTTATCATGAAGGAAAGTCTTGACGCAACAATAGAATTATTTCCATATAACCTAATAGTCACTAGTTTGAATTGTAGAAGTAGTATTTTGTATGATACAAGATAAAATTACGTTTAATAAACCTAAAATTCATCCAATCTTTTCTTAGACTCTTTGTATAGAGAGGAGTTCCTACACCAGGCCGCCCTTTTGTAGCTGTCATCTAATCGTAAACTGTGTTGCAAATGATTCCTTTGTTTTTCCTAACAAAAATTTTCCTCCCTTCAAATAGATAGCCTCACAAAGCAAATCAAATGTGGCTCACAAGTTTCCAATTTTCCAATTAAAAGTGCTAATCACATCTATCTACGCGCAGCTGCACAAATGCACACACAAACATATTATTCATAGTTTGCAGCAGCAGATGATTGAAAGGACCATTGAATTACTTACCTGAAGTTTAGGGTGCTCATTTGCAGAAGCATCTATCTTTACGAAAACCAGATTATCCAATCCTTTGAAATGCTTTGCCAACTTCTCAACTTGCTTGCTTACAACATCACAATTGATGCACCATGGCGTGTGCACCTTAAGAATCCCAGCCACCATACGAGGAGTTATTTTTTTGCTTATTGATGATATGATTACTAATGAGAGCTCATGTGAAATAGTAACATGAAAAGATAACGGCCGCAATTCTATCGTAAATGAAAACTGGGATGCGTCCATTTTTCTAAATTTATAAATACTACCTGTCCATTCCTGTCTTTTGGTTTCAGAAAAGCATAAAAAGGGAAGGGTGATATTGTAATGACACTCCTTGGCCACATTTCGAACATTTTCGAGTGAACCCGTTAATATGAATGAATGAGATACCATTTCATTGAGAGTGTCAAAAAGGTGGCTAAAGAGCATCTCCAAACACCACCTCAGAAAGGCATGGGGATCAAGGAGAACCTCAAGGAATGGAAAGATCACCACACAGGAAAAAAAAAAAGCAATGCAATAAAAGGAACAGAAGATAGCCACCGATGGTTTTACATACCTCCAGAAGGATGTTCTTGGAACTGCTCAAAACCAAGGCATCAAATGTCTTCCCCACGGCAATCTGGACACTTGCATCTTTCTGCAAATTTCAAATTGCGATGATGTTATTCAAGAGGTTGTTGGATTCAAACAACGTTGCGTAAATTTTAGTGGCTTGAACCCTCCAACAAAGCTTCTACCAGGAATTCCTGGATAGCATGGATGTAATATCAGTATTAGTTATGGCCGTGTCAAGAAATACATATTCATATCAAATGTAACGGCCAAAAAAAAAATCCTTTCTCGTGACCACATTGAAAGTGAGTTATATATTAAAATTTAACCATCTTTCCTTATTTATCCATTAATTTGAGGAGTTTAGTCATTTTTATCAAAATTAAATTTGATATTCTTCTGGGTTATTAAAAAATATCCCAAACCTTTCAAGATATGCATATTGATTTAGGCTTCATAAAAATATTAGGATTTTAGGAATATTTAGAATAGATAAATTTAAACTTCCAAAAACAAAGTGGAGCCAAAGAAACCAATATATCAAGGCATATCACCACTAGGGTGACATATTGGAATATTTTTCAATATCGGAGCCTCCAATTACTGATACTTATTGGCTAATATTCCCATTCATGCTTAGCAATCTCACAAAATTGTGAACAGCCTTTCGCATAAAAGACTGAATCTATTACCTATAAAGGTCCTAAGATGTACATGCTTACTGACCCAGTTTTAAAATCCAAAATTGACAACCTCCACAACTGCATCAACAGCTGCAGCCACTAAAACCTTTTAAACCTACTTCAGATTTTCACTTACACCTAAATCCTAATAATCCCATAGTGTCTTCTGCAAAACCTTCAGATTAAAATATTAATTTCAATGCCCTTTCCTTGTGCTGATTTATTTACACAGATACCTCAAAAATATGGAAAATCAACATGCTGAAATACATTGAAAATTTAGACCTTCGTGCTGTTGAAATCAGAATCAAAGAAGCACTCACATTATCTGGCTCAGGCTGTGATTTGAAGTGAGGTGATAAATTGCCCTGCAGAATCCCTGAGCAGAACTCCTACAAAGATATAGAAAGACATGTAAAAAAAAATGTAAGCATCTTGGTAGCCAGCATTCACATTCCAGACAAGGAAAATCATGCGGAACATGAAATGAAATATCAATAGATATATATCATTATTAGACCCTCGATATTTTTCGATACTACGATATCGGCTGAAATTGTTTTTCCCTAGGCCTAATATTGACACTTAGTACCCGATATGGCTGCAATTCTAATATTTTCATGCATGTTGTAGATAGGAGTGCTACCTCTATATGGCTTGGCATTGGCTCTGATTCCAACAAATACTTTGTGCTAATCTTGTTATCAAAAGCAGCCACCTATCAATCACAGATCAATTAAGTGTATCGTTCAACTTCCATCAAACAATTAACATTAAAACTCCAAGCAAAAGTACAATGGTTCATCAAGAAACTCACAACTGTCTGCTCAGATTCTTCAAGTCCCAATAAAGTCAGGAAAGGCTTTGCAAGGTTGTCATCTCTAATATTGACATATAGGAACATTATCTGTTCCCAGGGAGAAAAAAAATTAGGAGAAATTTAAAAATATAGGAAGTTGTGAATCTTTCAGTCCTAACCATCCCACCCCAGATAAAGAGACAAAGAAAGAGAGAATATCCACAGCAATAATAGTAGCTAAGGGTTAACCTTTGACTTGAATTTCCTCGCAACTTCTTGGAGAGGCTCAACAAGGGTCTTGAAATCATCCGGGTCTACAAAGACATAGACCTAAATCACATTGAAGATATAGCATCAGCAATTTGCTTCAGATACTATCATCCATCTTTTTTGCTGAACATCTTCAGTAGAGAGAAGAATGGAGAAATACTAATGAAAATGAGGTTTAACAGAGCCCAATTTGCTTTATGTTGCTCACCCAGCCCACCACTATCCCAACAAAATAAAGAAACAGAAAATTAAAAAAAAAAATAGCAGACTAAGTAGTTGATGGGATAAAATATACGTAGTATAGCCAGCGGTTGATTAGCTAAGAAATACAAATGACCAGCAAAAAAAAATTAAAAGAAACATATGCAAGGGAATAGATTTATATAACTGCACACTTAAGTGTAGTGAATCAGCACCTGAAGTTTAACAGGACTAGAGTAGACTTTCATAGAAGTGAGCTCAGTTAGTGTAGTAATCAATGGAAATTTGTTAAACTCCAAAAACTGCAGAATTCTATCCATCTCAAGCGGGCCTTCTGCAATATAAAATAAACACATATATGTCAGCTGTGATAAATCATCTATCCAAACATGTCATAATTCTCAAGGGCTGTGTGGCCCATGTTAGAGAAGGATCAACGAAGAATCATTGAAGAAAACTTTCCCCTGAAATACAGAATCTTCAACTTTTCCCTTGGAATACAGAATCATTCTTTGCTGTTAAACCCATTTCAAAAAAGTCAAGTTCAGCTATTTGATTACCACAAAAAAAAGAGGGAAACAAGTTCAACTTTACACAAAATAAGTGCCGCATTGAATCAGAATTACGCCCCCACCCCTGACCATACCACAGCCATAGTTTCACTTCTTTTTTTTTTCAAAGGTAAGCTAGAGGGCTAGGGCCTTCCTCTAGATCAAAGCAGCTCTAGTTTAGCATTTTACTTCCATCCTGCATCCTCTCTTTTTCTAATCGGGAAGATGGAAAGGGCGAGTTAATGGGGGATTAAACACGAGCCTTTAACCAAGAGAAGTAGGCGACCCACAACCAGGCTACACTTAATTCCTTCAGTTTCATCGCAATACTTAATATCTTTCTTACTATAAAAAATGCAACCCTTCTGAGCTCTTCTGTTCTCTCTTAAACTATTGGTGCCTATAGAAATGATGAGTTGACTTCAAAAGAGAACATACGTTTTGCAATAGAACCAAATATAAACCCAGATAAAACTTTATGAGATAAAGGAAGTAACTCATCAATCAATTTCTCACCAAACATAGTATATCTTTCTGGTTCACTTTTGACAAGACCAAGAAAGAGATTTGTAAGCTTGATATCAGGGTAAAGAAGTTCTGCAATCTCTATTGAATTAGTTTCAACAAACTGAGTTTCATTATCAGAAATTGCAGCTTTGACAAATTCTTCATACTGTGGACCCTGCAAATTGGAATGTCATATCAGATTAATCACACATATATTAGTGCAGCAAAAAATTTATGAAGGGGGCATAAACAGGACGTCAACAAAATGAAGAGGGCTGAGCATGCTGGAAAAAAAAAAAAAAGAAACAAATAACCTGAAGATCGGAGGAAGAGGCACTTGTGGGAGTGGGAGTGCAACAATCACAGATAAAAGCTGAAATACCCAAGCTATGTGGTATAACATACCCGTCAAAGTGATGGAAAAGCAAGGTAAAGTCCGAACAGAGCTCCGGAAGATATTATTGTAGGCTTTACGCAAATATTTATTGGAATAGTCAATTGCAAGACTGCAGCATGGTTCATTCAAACCAAAAAGCGGTAGTGGAATATCCACTCTCACCATCATTGTGTTTCTCAACTTTCAATTTGAACCTCACTCATATGAAGTAAAAATTTGTAAAAGCAAGATCAAGCCTCTAAAAAAACTAACACTGTAGCAACTTGTTTATGTTAGATTAGTCAGGCTCGAGTTTATTTATTATCAAAGCACAAATTAAAACAAGCTTGGAAATGAATGTGCCAAACTGTTGATAGTACTAAAGAAAAACATATGATGACCACCAACAACTTTCGAAATTTTGACATAATCTGAACAATGTCTACTTCAACTGTGAAGATTGTGTGTGGTGGTAATTCCACTAGTCAAACAATAAAGCCTTCTTTAGGTTGATCATCCAAAAGAGTGTGAATGGATCAAACTCCAAGATAAAAGAAGGGTTATCAGTTTGGCAGCCATATGCATGTGTTATGATTTTCTTGGCAGATAGCAGTTGGCTTCTAAGTGCAGGGATCTACAGAGCAATTGCAGCCTGACACTTAACTGGTCAAGCAATTTAACCTTGTTTTGCTTGATGAAATGGAGTGATTGGCAGCCATATGCATGTGTTATGATTTTCTTGGCAGATAGCAGTTGGCTTCTAAGTGCAGGGATCTACAGAGCAATTGCAGCCTGACACTTAACTGGTCAAGCAATTTAACCTTGTTTTGCTTGATCAAATGGAGTGAATGAATCAAACTCCAAGATATAAAAGGTTATCAGTTTGGCAGCCATAGATAGCAGTTGACTTCTAAGCACAGGATCTACATTGCATCGGTGCACAAGCTGCGTGGACTCAATACTGGGATATGTTTTAGCAAACAGCACATAGGGGTGGTCACATTTTCAGCGCCAAAAAACCAATACTTGCAAGAGAGAGTGGTCAAGTCAGATATCTTTCAGGCATCATATTGCTCTCTCCCCCCCCCCCCAAATAGATAAAAAGGCACAAGCATAAAAGTAGGAGAAGAGAAAATGGCTACACAGCCCTATTTATGTGTTCCTGGTTTCAGAATACTTTTTATCAAACTGGTTAATCCCTTCCAAACATTTACCAGGAACAGGCCAATTTCAGAGCAACATAAAATGAATTTCTCATGACCAAAAACAGAATCAGCATGAGGCTAATTTAAAAAGGTAAATCCAGTTCTTTATATATATTTTTTTATTTCATGTATCTTTATGACTTCCTTCTTCAAGGTTCCCGGTATGTTACATGGGGGAAGGACCTTTGATTTATTGAGGTGGCAATCTTAGCTCAAATTGGATTTAACCACCAAAACAATCCAGAATAGCTTTAGTATAGGGCAGGAACACCTAGTTTATAGGCTATTCACAGGCAGCCATTTATTCAATAACTTTTTGACTTGTGGGCTAAAAGGCCATTTTATGAGGTTAGCAATGGTAAAGTTGCTAAACTATAACCTGGAGATCACAGGTACAAATTGCGAGTATAGCCTCTCTACAACAACATGGCAGCCTCATGCATTAGGATCCTTTTCTATACCAGGGAATCAAATAGGTTGGGCTGTCAAAACCAGCATAGCCAGATTTCATACAATCAACTATATTTTCCCAGCCCTTGAAGTCATAATTGTCATCTCAAAAGGCTTCATAAAGCCCAACCACTAACTAACCACCTCCAAAATCTTTTGCTTGCCCAAGTAATAGAATCATAACACCCATCCAGCTTAAGCCATCATGACTAGTTGGTATAGGTCATGAGAAGTCCATGAGTAGCCAACAAAGCAAACTAATCTTATCTATAATCGTTTTAGTTTATTCTTAACTAATCAAGCTATAGAGTTCAATCTTATTTGCAAAAGCAACCACAATATTTCTATCAATATAAAAGTAAATAATAGAATATGACATATGCAAGCTATTTTAAACATCCCTGTAATATTTGATAAAAAATAACAGGAAAGGGAATATAGAATGGACTATAATTAATTTAATCTTTTAACAGAAAGAATATTTATAAAAGTCTTATTTTTATTTTGTTTTTTGGCTGGAAGGAAATTATTACTCAAATAAGTGTGAAACTATAAAAATCTTCAGTTATATTTTTTGCTCGACAAGGTTTCAGCAGTTTGCTCTAAATGCATATAAGAAAAGTGCATAAGACTGAAATTATAATTAACCTCATGGGACTTGGAGTTCAATTTGTTGTGATCAGGAATGTTGGTGAATTAGGTGAAGGTAGGGAAAGAGATGGATTCGGATTGGATCTCCTCCTTTCCCATTTCATGCCAGATATCCTCACCTTTCCTTAATCTCCATGATTTTCCTCATTCACATTCACAGCGAACATGTGCCCGTGCATTACCATATGATGTCCAAAATGCAACATTTTAGCACTAACTTATTTTGATTAAAAAAATTTAGCAGTCCCATGATCACAAGTATTACTCAGTTTTTTGCGTTAAACGGGGACACAGGCTGATTGGGTGGTGTTTGGACATTTAGTTGACCATTAAAGTGGGAGTGTGAGCATGCCCATTTATCTTGTCTAGACGCAGCCCTTTCTCCTAACTTCTTATGCTTATAGATTGGCAAACAGCTTCATCCGAGCATGCTCTGACCATTACTTGAACCTAAAAACAATGGCAATCATGAGTATGTCCTACCTTGCCAATCGACTCATAATCATGCGACGGCATACACACTACCTGAAATTCAATATCAAATATCTACTGAAAGATAATTCACCAGAAGTTCAGAATATTGAAATTGATGTGCATAGCATTAATAATCCTAATTTATCAGAGAGATACAAAACAACTTAAACCAAATACCTCAAAGTTCTCAAATAGCCCAATAGCAAACGCAGAGTGCTTCTTGACAAACTCTTGCGCTTCAGTTACTGAGCTTAGCCTAATAACAGGCTCACCAGTCTTCTTTCTTGCCCAAATCACTATGTCCTCCCTAATGAACAGAACCCTCAAGTCACCAACAAATTTGAAGGAAAAAGGAAATTGGAGTATGAACTTCTAGTCCATTACCTTCGGTGGTTTCTAAGATTGAGTCCATAAAATTTTATTTGACAAAATTGAGGGTTTTAAAATTTTACGATGAGGCTCAATATTCCAACTTCGTAAAAAAATACATAGGAAAATATCATATTGAAATCAGGTCATAGCCTAATAATCAACGAATGATTGAAGAGATTAAACTAAACTTAGAATTATTAAATCAGAATACTTTTTACTAAAATTTTGGCAAAAATTGGAGGAATCAACTTAATTGTAAAATCTAAAAACTTGATTTTCCGATTAAATAAAAATTTTTGGGGTAGCGAAGAACAAATAAAATCAAATAAAATGTTACCAATTAAAATGGGAAAAGCACCAAATGCAAAGCAATAAAATTTCAATTTACCCAGAAGAAGATCAGCCCACAAACAGCATAACAAAAAGATACCAAAATTCAAACCGAAAATCTAAGAATTACAAGTCCAAAAACACTTACGCCGTAAATCCACCAGTGTAAGGCTGGGAAGTCCCATTGATGAACAAAAGCAAAGTCGGGTACCCCTTGATTTCCAAAGAAGAAGCCGTCTTAGGGTACCTGTCCGCATCAAGTTTCGCCATCAAGAGAGAAGTACCCAATTCCGTCAGCAAATTGGCAGCCTCTGCAAACCGAGGCATTAACTCAGCACTCCGCGGACACCAAGGAGCGTATCCCAAAACCAAAACAAACTCATTTTCGCTGAGAATTCTCTTGGTGTTGTCGTTATTAAGTTCAACAACGATTCTCTGGGCTTTGGATAAAACATGTGCCTCTGTTGAGGGCCCACGTTCCGGTTGTTGCTTTTCCTCTTGTTCGTCTATTGCGATTAGCTCTTCAATTGCCTCTAAATCGTCGTCTTCTTTGGTTTCACCATTATTTGGAGCAGAGGCGTCAAGAGACAGAAGAGAAGACAGCAGGAGAAGAACAATGAGGGAGGAATATATGAATTTAGAACTGGGATTTAGAAGGGTGGGCATTGTGGAGGAGAAATGTGAACAAATTTTCGCGAGAGCGAGCGAGAGAGAGTATTGAAAAGGGGGAGTCGGAATCGCGAAATCGAGTGAAAATCTGAGATCGTGCTTGCAATGTCGGCGAAATCTTGACTGGGAAGTCGGACTTGAGCAAAATTGCTGCAAATGGAGAGGTCAAGGGTAGTATGGCCCCCGAAGAAGCTCTCTTTAGGAGATTGACTGTGCTACCAGTAATGGTCCCCGAGAGCGGTCGACGGGCAAAGATTTAGACGAATTCTCGTGGCAGAATTCTGTAAATCAAGTATTTGCTATGGGCTTATAACTCGACATCGATGTTGATGATGTCGGGGTGGCTACACATGGGATAGGGATCCCCTGTTTCTCTAATCTTAATTATTAGATTAAAAAAAAATTAATA
>JAODPA010013075.1:0-13424 GCA_025585075.1 Nepenthes mirabilis
TGTGGCATAATTATACATGGATTTATTTTCTTGGCAGAAAGGTCTACATGAAATTATATAGGGCATTGGAACGCTTGAAATACAAATAGTCGGTTAAATAATTGTTTTGTATTCCGTCGGTGAAATCCGGTAGAATTTTCCTTCGCGTTATCTTTGTTGGCGTGCATATATGTTATCGGTACTCTAGGGATAAGTAAAGGAGAGTATGTGAAGACCCTGCGGTATCCGGGCATATGGGAGTCCATGGGACCGTAGGGTAGTCTATACTTTTTCAATACTGATTCCATTCCGGAGATTGAGGTCGTTGATATTGAGGAGTGATGCCTATAACTTAGTGGCCATTGTAGAGAATAATATTTGGGATATCATTGACGAGGGGTATCGGAGGTGGTATCGGTATGTTACGGGTATAGCCTCTGGGAGGATTGTAGGGGTAGTTGGATACCATGGATAACCTCGTGGTACTTACCCAGCCGTTGGGGGCGTAAATACATGGCCTTTGGTTCATTATGGTAGAATGAGATCCAAGGAGACTCTTATTATCTCGTATAGTCGTGACCTCAAATTGGGTGAATAATCGAATTCTTATTTTCTTGTACAATTAGTCGAGGTCGTTGATATGGAGGAGGGATATTTATAACCATATGACCATCATAGAGAATGATATCTGGGATATCATTGACGAGGGGTATCAAAGGTGGTATCGGTATGCTACGGGTACAGCCTCTTGGAGGACTGTAGGGGTAGTTAGATACCATGGATAACCTTGTGGTATTTACCCAGCTGTTGGGAGTGTAAATACGCAGCCTTTGGTTCACTATGGTAGAATAAAGTCCACGGAAATTATTGATCATTCATATAGTTGTGACCTCGCATCGAGATGAGAATCGGATTCGGTGGAATCCTTATTGCCTTCTTGATATTTCGTTATTGATATGGCCTTGGGGTCATAGACCCAACTCGTTGAATCTCGGACGGTAGTTGGTACATCTCTTGATATTATAAATTTTACTCATTATTATATCGCCTAAGATGTGTGCTATACTCATCTATTATTGTTATTTTTACTTGTTAGGTATTCGACTCACTTTTGTGTTTTGTTGGCTCCAGAGTAGGCAGGTTGACTTCAGAATAGAAGGGATCGCGTGCGAAGGTGATCTCGAGAATCGAAGCTTGCAGGATAGGAAATTAGGACTTATTACTTCAATTACTGTTCGACATTGATTAGATTTTCTTTACGATGATTGAGATTTTTGGATATCGACATTATTTATTGTAGTTATTTATTTTTAATATTATGGATATTTAGTTAATGGTGCATTTATGAGATTGATTGATGATGTTCCTAATGATGTGAGTTCGTTAATGACGTATGATTGATGATTTTGAATGATGTGATATTTTCATCGTGATGGTCCGGGTCGGGTTCAGGGGTCCGAGCTCAGGTCGTTAGACTTATGGAATCTAATATCCAATTAAAAGTGATGTGTGTCACGAGCCTTAGTTTTATAATGGTGACGTGAATGTGGCTAATAAAGGTGAATCTTTTGAGTTATGGCACAAGTAGCTAAGTCACATGAGTGAAAAGTGGTAGAACTAAATTAAAAAGAAGTAGTAAGAGATCATTAAAGACATTAGTAGGGCCAACAAGTTGGCTCCTTATGACAATGATTGTTTATGTGATATCAACTCGTTATTGATAACTCACAGCCCATTAAGGCGGAGGGTGATTTCTTATTTCTACTTATCCAAATTATAATTTCAAAGCTAGTACATTTATATTGAGCATGCATGTTAATTTTCTATAATTTTATAGAGCAATTTCATAGGAACTCACATTTAAATCAAGTATAGTGTAATTATGTCCTGAACTATGTATTTTAGTTTCATGCATGTACTGCAATTCGAGTTTAATGATCATGCATGTTTAATTTCTTGAAAAACCATCTTGCATGTTTGACGGGAACGCCTGTAATGGGCTGACCCACAAAGAAGAAAACGACCCAAATCCTCAACGATCTATTTCTGCATGGACGGTCAACGCATTTGTTGATTGGATGAAGAGCAAGTGGGCCGATAGAGGCCTAATAGCAGGATGGCCCATTAAAGCCCAGAATGGTTAATGCTTCCGTTGACCGAAAAGGCTGCCAGTAGACCGATAGAGACCCAGGACGCACACGGCCCAAACATCAATTGGTCCACATGTCTCTCTCCAGAAGGCAAGCTTCACTATAACGATCACCTCCAGAATCAATGCGCATCCCGGGAGGAATGCACTAGAATTTGCACGCTAACCTTAACAGTTACGAAACACAAAATGAAGGAGATCGGCCCCTTTGGTCGTTACAAGTTAGGAGTGATGATCACGCCTACACAAGAAAGGCAGTGATCCCCAATAGAGCGTGGGCATCCAACCCCTCTGTATAAGGAAGGCATCCCATGGCCATGGCTATAAAACGCCTTCGGAGCTGACACTTACGATCACGCTTTCAAACGCCCACAAAAGCCTTCAAGCAAGCTCAAGCTTTCAAAAGCTCTCTCTCTCTCTCAAGCCTCCTAGCGCTATATCCCTCTCTCTCTCGTTACTAGTTCCCTGTGAATTCAGTACTTAAAGAATAGCTCCTCATGAGCAACTACGAAGCCACTTTCTTTATGAGTGCACCCCCACATACAAACACTCCCTACATTTATTTCTACATCCCTCACATCTTTCTATTCCATGAGAAAGATTTTTTACTTGAGCGTCGGAGTACTTTCGGTGGGACAAAATTCTACTGTTACCTGACCTCTTGTTTGGAGTTGTGGTGTGCAGGACCCAAAGTTCAACGAATGAAAATTGGAATGCATCATTGGCGCCGTTTGTGGGAAAGCTAACAAAAAACTAACCACTTTTATCTCCACAAACACTTTCTTCTGCAAAGTCGGTATCATCAGATAGAATGGTGAACCCCAGAGCCCAAGCTAGCATTCCCACTAGAGATACTGCCTCTCTTGACCAGGATCACTCTGCTGGTAACCTAGTCGGAGGGGCACCCACGCCATTCCTCTAGAACCCGACGAAGAAGATAAGAAATATGAACAAAATGCTTCAAATACTCTACACCCACCGGGGCAAAAAGAAGTAGGAGGCTCCACCCTCCTTAACTCCTACTCAGGCCTCAAGGAGAGAAGGATAGAAGAAGAAGAAATTGACCAAGAAAGCCACAAGGCCGGCCAACGCTCATGCTCCAGAGGCCTCCAACGTCCAAAGCCATCCAAGGCTCGAGGGGCTCTTGGACCACAGAACTCCGGATCAGAGTCTGGAAAGGAGGAACCCCTGATATACTTGGGAGGAGCCAAGGCTTCAGCTCAAGAGGGAGCCTTCTAGAATGAACGATTCGTATGCGATAGTAGCCGGCCAGCTACACGTTGCATTGCGAAAAAAACCAAGTTGAGGACTTATCTCAACTCCAAGAGATCTGGGAATGCCTCCCGAGTGGAGGTAAAAGTCGAAAAGATTTGGAACCGCTTGTTCAAAGATGATGATAAACACGCCGCTAATCTGAAGAGATCTCCCTTCACTGCTAGGATCTTGAATCGCCCATTGTCGGCCAAGTTCAAGATGCCACCATTGGACTTTTACAATGGGAGCGCTGATTCCATGGATCACCTGTATCACTTTCGCATCTATCTGAGTTTTCAGGGCCTAGAGGACTTGGCAATGTGCCGATACTTCCCGCTCACTTTGAAGGAAAATGCTCGGATCTAGTTCCACCGGCTACCATCGAACTCAATTTAGAGCGTTCATGAACTCGCTGATCTCTTCCTAATCTAGTACGTTTCTAGTCATTAGGAAGAGAAGTAGCCGTGGTATCTCTCCCACATCAAGTAGAGACAAAGAGAGAACCTAATAAAGTTCCTAAAGTGCTTCGTAGGGGAGGCCAGAAGGATTCCCAAGCTCACAGAGGAGATGAAACTCGGTAGTTTTATCTCTATCTTGACTCATGGAGACTTCTTCAAATACCTACCCCCCAAGAACCCGTAGACCTTTCCGGAGGGGAAGCCTATCACCAGGGCCTATGCAGCCGCTGAAGGGCTAACGAGGTGAAGCATCCCAGGAGGATTGACCTGCCTTGCTCTTTCCTGGCTGAGGAAAAGAGGAAGGACGGTGGCGGCTACAATCCCTGCCGAAAGCAGCGTAAGATCGGAGCAATGGACCACAAGGAGTATAGGCAGATCAACCTGACTCCTCTCAATGACACACGGGCCAACGTACTCATGTAGATCCGTGGTGAAGAGTTTCTTAGGTGGCTGAAACTACTAAAGAACGCGAGGGGAGGAATTCCAGTTAAGTATTGCGATTTCCATTGATCTCAAGGACACACCATGGAGGACTACAAGACGCTCTAGTGGAAAATTGAGGAGCTCATCCAGAGCTTCCGTGAGCTCACTGATCTCTTCCTGGCCCAATACACTTCTAGTCGCTAGGAAGAGAAGCAGTCATGGTATCTCTCCCACATCAAGCAGAGATAGGGAGAGAACCCGTGAATGTTTCTGGAGTGCTTTGTAGCGGAGGTTAGAAGGATTTCCAAGCTCATAGAGGAGATGAAATTTGGCAGTTTCAACTCTGTCTTGACTCATGGAGACTTTTTCAAACACCTGACCCACAAGAACTTATAGACCTTCTAGGAGGCAAAGTTTATCACCAGAGCCTATGCAGTCGCCGAAGAGGCTAACAAGGTGAAGAGTCCTGAGAGGACTGACCAGCTTCGCTTTTTCCTGGCCGAGGGAAACAGGAAGAACGGTGGTGGCGATAATCCCCCCAGCAGCAGCATAGGATCGGAGCAGCAGACCGTAAGGAATATAAGCTAATCAACCTGACTCCTCTCAATGACACACGGGCTAACGACCTCATCCAAATCCATGGTGAAGAGTTTCTCAGGTGGCCAAAACCACTGAAGAACGCGGAGGGAGATAATCCACTAAGTATTGCAATTTTCATTGATCTCCAGGACACACCACGAGAGACTACAAGACGCTCCAGTGGGAGATTAAGGAACTCATCCGGAGGGGCTCTCACCAAGTTCATCAGAAACCCTTGCCAAAGTTCTAGCACCTCAGGCAGGGAGGGACCAGATCAATCCCAGCCATAAAATCGGGTTGGGGCTGGTGTAGTCAACATGATCATGACCTGACTGGCTAAGACCCAAGCGGATTACAAGAAATGGCAAGCTAGGAGGAAGAAGCAGAGAATGCAAGAAAATGTCATTAGCTTTAGTGATAGTGACATGAATCATGTAATTTTCCCACACGCTAATCCCCTTGTTGTATGTGCTCATTTCATGCGGTACCGTGGATTACCAACTAAAACGAGCTTTCAATGATAATGGAAACTCTAAGGATTTGCTTTATCTTGATACTTTCGTAAAAACTTAAACTTAAAAAGAATTAGTTGAAACCTACCGAAGGGCCACTGTACGACCTCAACAATAAGCCTATAGCTGTCCAAGGAACGATACAGTTGAGGTCACTCTAGGCACGTACCCCAGAACAGTGAGTTATACGCTCACCTTTCTAGTCGTTGACCTGCCTTCTATATACAACACTATCTTAGGCCGGCCATGCCTAACGGTGTTCAAAACCGACACCTTAATACCGCATTTAAAAATAAAGTTTCCAACAACATGTGATATTAGTGAAGTGTTGGGTGACCAAGTAATTAGGTAGACATGTTACATGTCTCAGATTACACCAAGTAACAACGGACGGCCTACAGGGGAACTGGACCATTGAGATGAAGCAACCTTGCAGCATGCGCAACCCGGCGAGGCAACAGACCTAGTTCCACTGAATTCAGAGGACCCAAAGAGGTGTGTACAGATCGCGGGCTCACTAGCCGAACCCTTGTGTGATGAGTTGATAGCATTCTTGACACATAACGCTGATGTCTTTGCATGGACACCTGCTGACATGCTTGGGATTCCGGTTAGAGTAATGGTCCACAAGTTGGGTCTCGATCTAACCATAAGCCTATCAGGTAAAAGTGGAGGAACCATTCCGTGGAAAAGCTCGTAGCCATCCAGGAAGAAGTTATGACACTTCTGGACTCCGGCTTCATCAGAGAAGTCTAGTACCTGGATTAGCTCTCCAACAGCGTCATGGTAAAGAAGAGTAACGGGAAGTGACGGATGTGTGTCGACTTCATCGACGTCAATAAAGCCTTCCTAAAAGACAGCTTCCCTTTGTTTAAGATCGACTTATTGGTGGTCTCGACTTCTGAACACGAGCTACTGAGCTTCATAGATACATACTTCAGTTACAACCAGATCTGGATGAGCCCAATGGACAAGAAGCAAACCTCGTTCGTGACCGATCAAGGCACCTATTACTATAAGGTTATGACTTTTGGCCTAAAGAACGTAGGTACCATTTATCAATGGATCATAAATAAGATATTTAAAAAGCAGATCGACTGCAATATGGAGGTGTACGTCGATGACATGCTTGTTAAGAGTAGGACCACAAGCAACCATATTCGCAATCTAGTTGAGTCCTTGAGATACTCCGCACACACCAGATGAAATTGAATCCTTCAAAGTGTGTCTTCGGAGTATCCTCAGGGAAGTTCCTGGGTTTCATTGTCTCTCAATGAGGGATCGAAACAAACCTAGAGAAGATCGAGGCCCTCATGGAAATGTTTCCGCCGCAGAGCGTCAAAGATGTTCAAAGGCTAATAGGATGTCTGGCAACACTGTCCCGCTTCTTGGCAAAGTCGGGGGACAAGTACTAGCCTTCTTCAAGGATCTGAGGGGGACTAAAGTAAATGGTTTCTAGTGGACTACAGAGTGCCAAGCAGCCTTCAATAATTTGAAACAGTACTTGGCCAGTCCACCGTTGTTGACGTCACCGAGAAATGGAGAAGAGTTGTACCTCTACTTAAGTAGTATCAGAGGTGGCTCTTAGCTCAGTTCTCCTGTGCCAGCAATCTGACACTCAGTGGTTGATCTACTATGTTAGCAAAACGTTGACTGAGCTAGAGGCACGCACTCTTGCACTGAGAAGTTAGCTTTGGCACTTATCTTCTCATCCCATAAGCTGTGACCATATTTCCAGACTCATCGCATGGTTGTCCTGACCGACCAGCCAATAAGAAAATCCTCCAGAAACCTAACGTTTTTGAATGGCTGGTTAAGTAGGCCATCGAGTTGGGAAAGTTCGACATCGAATTCTGGCCAAGGCCACCATCAAGGGGCAGGCCCTGGTGGATTTTATCATCGAGACCATAACCCCAATCATGAATGAACACCCCACTAAGGACGCAGGACACCACCCGGAGGAGCCAAAATGGGTTCTCAACGTGGGCGGTTCCTCTACGAATTCGGGTAATGATGCTGGAGTGGTTCTAAGGACCCTAGACAGGTTTGAGGTGAAGTACTCCCTTAAACTCAATTTTTCAGCCATCAACAACGTTACCGAATATGAAGCCATGTTAGTTGGATTACGACTAGCGAGAGAATGCTCGGCTACGCGGCTAACTGCCTACAGCGATTCAGAGCTAGTCGTTAACCAGGTCAACAGGAGTTTCGAGGCGTGCAACCTTCTCTTGGCCAAATACCTGTCCAAGGTGAAGGATGTCATCCAGAGATTTGACAAGCTGAACCTAGTCAACGTCCCCAGAATTGAGAACTGAAAGGCCAACCAACTTGCCAGAGCAGCAGCAGCCATCCAGAGGAGTACTCGAGAAACATAAGGGAGGTCTTGTGCACTCCTACATAGAGGAGCAGGAAGCGATGGAAGTCACCGACGCCAAGAACTGGATGACACCTTACTAGAACACAGATAAAGCCATGCGGATCAAAAAGATAGTCGGATGGTACACCATAGTCGACAAACGGTTCTATTGCCGTGGATACTCGCTCCGTACCTCCGACGTCTTACTCCTGAGGAGGCCGACTATGCCTTAATCAAAATCCACCTCGGGATATATGGGTCACACATTGGTGGTAAGAACTTAGCGTTCAAGGTCATGCGCCAAGGATATTACTAGCCTACAATAAAGAAGGACATCCTAGAGTTTGGAAGAAGTATGAAAATTGTCAACTCCATGGCAATCTTCACCACCAGCCGCTTGCGGAGTTGAGATCCTTCTAAGCTCCTTAGCTTTTCACGCAATTGGGGCTCAATATTCTTTGCCCGTTTTCCATCGCGACTGGGCAAAGGAAGTACATTATCGCAAGCATTGACTAATTCACCACATGGGTTGAAGCCGCCTCGCTGGCCAAGATCACCGAACACAATGCCTTAGAATTCATCCGCTAAAGTATAGTGAGCAAATTTGGCATTCCCAAGGTCATCGTGAACAACAACAGACAGGCATCGGATTGGTCTATATTTCGATAGCATACCCTCAGGCAAACAGACAGGCGGAGGCCACCAATCATACACTACCCTACGATCTGAAGGCCAAGCTAAAGGACGCAGGGGGCTCCTGGGTCGACAAGCTGCCCTGCATCTTATGGTCATACCGGATGATTTTGAAAGAACCAACACGCAAGACACCCTTCAGTCTCTGCTACGGGACTGAAGCGGTAATTCTAGTTGAGATTGGGCTCCTAAGTCTTAGGGTCAAAGCCTTCAACGCACGTGGTAACTTCCAGAAGCTCAGGGAACTCCTAAACTTGTTGGAGGAAGCTTGCGACGCAGCCAGGATGTGGACCACAGCCTACTAGCAATAAGTCTCCCACTATTACAACAAGAATGTGAAAGCGCGGCGATTCAAAATTGGAGACTTGGTCTTGCGAAGTATAGAGGTTACGGACAAGATCACCAACTGGAATAAGTTTTCCTGAATTGGGAAGGCCTGTTTCTTTAGTCGATAAGGTCTAGTGGCCATAACCCCTAAGAAAAATAAGAATTAAATGTATTTTGATGAGTCAGATAAAGAAGAAACATGATAAGATAAGTTAGAAAATTCTGTATAATCTAGACATGTAATTATATGAAATTTTATGATATTCATTAAATTTTGATATATCGATCCTTCTGTTATGTTTTTAAAGCAAATATATAGGTATTCATTGTATATATATGTGCATTATTGAGTTTTTGATTTACTCTTTACTATTTTTACTAACTCCTTCAAATTAAGATGTGCGGGTCCTTGTCAAGCATATAGGATTGAAGAATCAAGCTGATAAGAAAAGTTTAGATTATTAATTGGATGATATTATTTGCTATTTATGATTTTTGAATAGTTTTTAGACAAAGTAATATGATATATAACGGTTCCGGACAATAGTTAGCTACTTTAAATTGTTGTATTTTAGTTTTTGGACAATGTTTAATGTTTATAATATATTTGGGCAACAATTGTGTCTATTTTAATTATCTAGACAATTATAGAGTGTTGGAATAAATTATGTCAAATACTGAATAGTAGGTTATAGGCTCATAAAACAATATGCAGGTTATGGAATTATATTGTTGTAGTTTATAACTGAATCAAGGTGTCTAATGATTGGTCATGAGGTATCAGAATTTGGTGTATGATTTAATTCCACATAATTGTGTACTTTAAGTTTGTTTTAGACAAGCATCGCTCTTTATATAAAGTCCAGCGTCCTATTTTGAGACGGTGTCCGAGCCACAAGAGACATGGCAAGTGTTGGGTCCTGTGTATATTTAAATTTATTTATTTATTATCGGTCAAGTTCTCGATGTGCAATTCATATACAAAGGTTAATTAAACAATAAATTAGTTTAATAATAATTCAGTTAATGTTAATTTTGGAATCATAATTTGGGAGGTGACAGACACCGCTTGGCTAGTAAATATGACTCGTGATGGGAGGTGTAGAGAGCCCCTCAATTTATAGCCGAGGCAGGGGATCAACCAGCATTAAATCGAGGAAATCATACTAACGCCAAAATATCACCCTCAGCATAGAATCGCCAGCAGTAGAGAATTAAATCGATACCAAATCTTGCTAGACAGAGTAAGAGTTGCAGAGCACCTTAGAAAGGAGCATGCCTAGGAAAGGAAAGTGCGCATAGACCTACACAACTGACATTCCATCATGATAGAGTAAGAGTTCCTCATGGGCCAGTACACAATTCGGCTCGCAAAGAACGCAGCCCGAAAGTAGCAATAGCTATGAAGGATTCTCACAACTCAAAGCCCAAAGCCAACAACCGTAAACTCAAACTGGAGCCACCTTAGGCAGAGCAATATCGCGCAGGCCTCTGAAGTCTATCACGGGATAGGCCCACTAGCACAACCCAGTCAATTCCAGCTCAACCAACAAAATCTAAATGATCGTAGCCACCAGGTGATCCCCTATGTCTATAGGAAGACAACCCGCAGCCGACAATGGCTAGTTTGTCATAACGAGAATCTTGGTGGCTCAGAGCAACAAGGACAGGCACATGCCGTCAGCCGCTCACAAGCGTAGAGTCAGAAAGCTTAAGGAGAAATAACCAATGCCCTCTCTAAAAATCATCGGATACCCACTCACATGTAGATGGAAGAGAAAAAAGGACTCCAGAGACTAAGGAGAGGAGAAAGCACCTTTCATTGGAGATCCTCCTCCTAAAGACTCTTTGTGGACCCAATGTCCCACATGACATTAGAACGGTTGGTCTCGTCACTAGAAAACCAGATGACCATACAATGGATCTCCCTCTAGCATTCTCACACTATCGCATTCTTCTCTTCTAGGCCACCCACTCACCTAGAGGCATCTCAAAACTGCTCCCTAACTAAGCACACACGTCAGAGTATAAACTTCTATCTCTCTATAAGCCACTCACCGTCGAGCATATTGCTCTCTATAAATTGCTTCCCATAGAATACACCTCCTTCTCTAACATGCTTCCTATTGAGTGCACCTCACTCAATAAGCCGCTCCCCGTCGAGCGTACATCTCTCTCAAAGTCGCTCCTCGTCGAGCACACCTTTTTCCCTAAGCTTCTTCCTGTCGAGTACACTATAGGAGCCTAGTCCTCCAACTCACACTCAATCCCCTCATACATGCATCTACGCACATTTGTCCTTCTATCTTTCTATTCAACCTAAAAAAATTTCTTATTTAAGTATCGTATGATAAATAAGAGAGTAAATCTTACCTTCCTCTGACCTCTTGTTTGATAGTTGTGGTATACAGGATCTTAGTTCGAAGTAACAAAAATTGGACCTGCTTTAGTTTAACCTATCAGGCGAGATCAAGTGGCTCCCTAATTCGTTCGATAATTCAGATTTAAAGACGCATCATCTTATATAGATATTTATTTCTGATGCGTCCGGGAACCAAACTTCGAGCGAAGTCGGGTTACGTCAATCGCTGAATCCAGCTCCGTTCACCGAGTTTGGATCCTACCCACCACTAAAACAAACGAGAGATCGGGTACCGACGGAATGTTATCCCACCGAAAATATTCCGACGCTCAAGTCAGTGAAACAATCTTCTGAAAATCGAGAAGGTAAGGGAAAGAGAAGGATGTCGAGAAAAAGCAAAATGTTCGTGGTGGTATTTTGGCTCTCGTCGAAAGTGGCTATTATTACTCATGAGGAGCGTTTGGTCCCCATCCCAAGGTCTCTGGGATCGTGGTGACAGGCGGCAGAGAAAGTGTGAGCGCCCTGTGAGCATGAGAGCTTGAGAGAGTGTCGCGTGAGCTCTAAGGGTTCCTCAAGAAGAAAGTAATTGAAGCTCGAGAGTGCTTGAAGTAAGAATGAGAGAGCGTCAGTTTTTGATGAAAGAAAACCCTCCTCTTGGAGTGTGGACTCCATGGCCTTCTTATAGCTGAGAGGCCTGGCCTCCTTCCTTAGGCGGGAGTGCTTGATTCAAGCGCTCTGTTGGAACAGCTTCCTTTCTTGGTGTTGGTATTAATGGCGGTAACGGCTCCTTGGGGGGATTGCCTTCCTTCTATGTTTTGTAACGGCTAGGTTTATAGCAGATAGAGGAGAGAATCTGGCGCTTTTCTCATGTGATGTGCGCCAAATCTGCTGGTGACCGTTGCCATGGAGGTTGCCTTTTGAGGGAGCTCGAAATTAGGGAAGAAAGCCATTGCTAGTCGCAGACGAGAATACGGGTCAAACTGGGCCTGACTCTCATAAGGTATATTCGTGGGCGAGCCCATTGTAGTACTACCGGTCAATAGAAATGTTGACCGTCCTTTGCACTAGTGGCCTGTCCTTACGCCGGTTTCCTTGGCCCTTCGTCCGGTCAACGGTTCGCGTTGACCGTCCAAGTTTATGCATGAGCCTTTGTAAATTTGGGCCGTTTCTCCTTCCTGGGACAGTCCACTGTGGGAGTACCCATCAATATCCTTGATCAAAACTTGTCACAAAATTTTTATTATAATAATTCCCAATGTTATATGATAATATCTAGAATAGTTAAGCACAATTAATTTATAAGGCATTTGATAAATATGACCGGAACTCATGAAATCATCTACTTCACCCCCATACTAAGCGGTAACAGTTACGCAGTTAAATTAATGCTGTGAAATTATGATCTTGTTGTTATTTAAAATTGTTTTTAAGCTGTTTATTGAGCAAGATAATGCTCATTATTGGACAAATCCACTTTAACGTGTAAGCCTAATAAGCACTTTCCAACCAATCAGATTATATAATATTGTCCAACATACCATAATCTGACATATGAAATTTACAAATTGATGATGCTAGAAGGCGCAATGAATAGTTTACAACTATCAACTAAATATTATATATTAGATATAATATTTCGTACCACTAAAACTATTTGGAATATCAATTAGATTAAATATATCAATTAGTACCAAATATATAATCCACCAAAGGATAATTTATCAAGCACTACTATATTAAAAACATAATCTCATGAGAATCAGATACAAATATATTATCTTTCACTAGCACTCACTAATAAAGTGATTTAGTTGTTCATAATATAATATTTCACCTGCTTAGTTTTTCTTTTTTCCAAACCGTAATACATATAGCTGGACCTGCCCTTCTTAGGTTCATGCTAGTTTCCTTTATTCGTTAGTTTATTTTCCAATTCCTCTTGTATTTGGAGCATATAACCCATTATAAATCCGGCTTGAACAATAAAAGGGCTATCCTAGATATATAACCAGCGCTAAATTGCTCATCGCCAATCCCATATGAGAGCAATTTCAGTAAAAATCTAAAAGTTTCTTAAGTATTATTGAGATTTATATACATATACTCCCTATATTGGGTAGCAATTTGATATTAGTATAAACTTATATACATATACTCCTTATATACAAAGGTATTTTTTAGCTAAATTTAGGTTATTTTAGGCTAGTCATTGAGAGAGGTGTGAGATAGAGAAAAGGAGAAGAGAGAGAAGCATGAGAAGGTGAAATCATAGAAAAATCAAGTAATATTTTGGTAAAATCAAGTTATGGCAAGTACATCTACACCCTCTTTC
>JAODPA010013086.1:0-13424 GCA_025585075.1 Nepenthes mirabilis
CGAGTGTCACTCCAATATCCTTCATCCATCTTTAACAGCAAGTTTAATGGAAACTCGGTTTTTGGTTCGTGTTCTTTATTGGCCAATCATCATAGATTAAAAGTCGGAAGAGTTCCACTTGCTGTCCATAATCCATGTGTTTTCATATAGTCTTGTTCTTTACTTCATTCATCGAAGTCCATATTATTTTATTAAAGCCGAAGCTCATCTTTCAAAGCAAAATCCGAAGTTTTTATTCAGAGAGGAATCTCGTTAAATTTTCGAAGTTCTTTTTAAATAGAAGGCCGAAGTTCCTGAAACCCGAGTTCTTACAAAGCCGGAGTTCATTTCATTTAGTCAAAGCCGGAGTTCATTTTCTTTCAAAGCCAGAGTTCATTTCCTTTAGTCAAAGCCGGAGTTCATTTTCTTTAGTCAAAGCCGGAATTCGTTTTCTTTAATCCAAAATCGGAGTTCTTTTCTTTAATCAAAACCGGACTTCTTTATTTATGAAGGACGGAGCACATTTACATTATGCTCAAAAGTTCGAAGTTCTTTAAAAGGGACGGAGTGCCGTTTCTTAAAATGGACGGAGCATTTTTACTTAAAACGGACGAAGTGCTTTTCATGGCGGAGCACTTTTCAAAAGACGGAGTTCCTTTCAAAATAAAAGGACGGAGTGTTGCAAAGGACGGAGTTCTTTTTCTAAAAAGGACGGAGTGATTTTCATCAATTTTTCGGAGTTCTTTCTTTTAACAGGGACGGAGTGATTTCCATCAATTTTTCAGAGTTCTTTCTTTTAACAGGGACGGAGTGATTTATTTTTAAAAGACAGAGTGCTTTTGTTTTAAAAATCCGGAGTGTCTTTCTTTTCAAAATCCGGAGTGCTTTCTTTGTAAAATCCGGAGTGCTTTTCTTTTCAAAAATCCGGAGTTCATTTTCTTTAAACTCTAAAATCCGGAGTGACTTTTCTTTCATAAATCCGGAGCTCAAATGCCGGAGTGGCTTTTCTTTTAAAATCCAGAGCTCAAAAGGACGGAGTGCTTCATGGACGGAGTACTTTTCTGTTTAAAATCCGAAGCTCATAAAATACGAAATTCATAAGTCGGAGTCCATTTCAAAACAAAGGAACGGAGTACTTTTAAAGACGTAAAGGCTGAAGTTCCTCTTCTTTAAAATCGGAGTATTTTTCAAAAGGGGACGGAGTACATTGTTAAAGAGGCCGGAGTTCCTTTGGACGGAGTTCCATATTCAACTGGACGGAGTACAAATGCCGGAGTTCTTAAATCGTTTTCTGTAAGAATTGTCGGAGGTCTTTTGCTTTAAATTCAGAGAAACAGAATACAGTAGCAGAAATTCATGATTCTTCTTAAGGCCTAAAGCTTTCTTTCCGTAAACATGAAGTTATCAAAATTCATAACAATCATAAACAGAATAAGTCTATCATCATGCATAACAGAATTTCCTTTAAACATGCATTTCAGTCATCAAAAGCATACTTCATACAGAAATCATATACTTTCATAGCAACATAAATAAACATGAGTTTTAGAAATAGGGGTGAGTATCTTGCCTGAATTTTTTTCTTACGTTGCCTTAACCTTTGGTTTCTTTCTCTACTAGGAGCTTCTAGTGGTGCCTTTTTCTGCTGATCTTAAGCCTTTATTTATAGGCCCTGGGTTAGATGGCCTTTATTTATGACTTCACATTTTTTCAAGGTGTCATTTATGATTGTTCATTTTCCATGGGTGATCTTACATTTTTCAAGGAGGGTTATTTATGAATTTTGTTTTCCAACACGTCTCGGGAACAGCCGATATTCATGGTCGCTCATTTCCAATATTCTTCCTTAACTGTGACCGGACTCCTTCAAATTCGGACTCGCTTTTACTTCGGAAATCCGGAGTGCTTTCTTTCATGCAAATTCGGACTCATTTTTACTTCGGAAATCCGGAGTTCTTCTCTTCAAGGAAATCCGAACTTTCAAGAAATTCCGGACTTCTGTTTCCTACGGAATCTGGAGTTCTTTTACCAAGGGAAATCCGGACTTCATTTCTCCAACGAAATCCGGACTTCTGATCACCGAGGGAAATCTGGACTTGTTTTCATCAACGGAAATCCGGACCTCTTTTATCACGGAAATCCGGACTCATTTTTACTTTGGAAATCTGGACTTCATTTTCATTGCGGAAATCCGGACCTCATTTTCATTAAGGAATTCCGAAGCTCTTTTACCAAGGGAAATCCGGACTTCATTTTATCAAGGAAATCCGGACTTCTTTTTCATCCAGAAATCCGGACTTCTATTTCACCAATGCAATCCGGACTTCTTCTTATCCCAGAAATCCGGAGTTCTTAGGGCCTACTTGATTTTCATTCTAAGCCGGTGTATTTTTCTTATTTTGTTTTCCGGTCAACTTGCGTTGACCGGACTTGATGATTAAAATTTTCCTTCTAAAAATTTTGGGTCGTTACAATTTATGCTTCCGTAGGTTTACATTATGGATATAGTTGCTTCCGCTATTCTGATTATTGAGTATGTACACGTTCTAGACGGCATCTCTCATATGGATTTTGGTATAGTAGTTAGAATTGTTGATATAAAGTCATGGATGGCGTTTGTGGTCCCGTATACGCATGTTGCAGGGTAAATTATAATAGTTGAATAGTTGCTTGCTTATACAGGTTGTATAATTGATTTTGGTCTACTAGTGGATAGGATTGATTGATTAAAGGCACGGGAGAAGGCGTGGCGTCTGATGATCTTGTGTATGAGTTGTAAATATGTGTGGAGATTTATATTTGTGTCCCTGCAGGTTATGGACAGGTTGTTTGTATTTGATTTAGCCCAATTTTACGGAAAACTCTATTCATTTTTCCTTAGAACTTTAAATTGTTATTTGGGCTCTAATTTCTATATCTGTAATAATAGAATTATTTGAGGAGAAATTCTGACTTGGAGGGAATTATCTGATGGATAAATTTCGTCACAGAGAGGGAGGGATAAGAGAGAGAATGGGGGAATCGTGGTCCCGGGGTTCGAATCCGACTTGGAGCCAATTAGAAAAGTGGTAGATTGGGCCGAGGCAAGTGCACCCATACTCTCCTCTTTTGTTTTCTCACACTATTGTTTTATTTTCTTCAGGTATCCTCATTTCAATACCCGAATAAATTTATATTTTGTGTTGCCCATTATCTAAGCATGAAAATTTTTCGATTTCATGTGTGATTTGTGGGATTTGTGTGAATTTTTGCACTCAAAAACCCTAACCCGTGCCCGGACCGATTTCACTCATTATTTTGAGTTTTATTCATGACTTGGCCTTAGAGAATGAAAACCGATGACTTGAGTACGTATGTATGTGAATTTCACGCCTGATTTTATAGTTTTTGACCGGTTTTCATACACAGAATCCTAATCCCGCGCCCCGGATGATTTCACCAATTAATTTAGAATTTTTGCATAAATTGGTTTTAGGATATTGTTACCCGTTCCATAAACATATTAATTTATCAATTGGGTGTCCGAATTAAAAGTTTTGTATGGTTTTATACTCACCGAAACCCTAACCCACACCCCCTTTGGATTTTACCCGAATTAATTGTAAATTATGCATGATTAGGCTATAAAAATTCCTAACCCTTGTTTTATGGACGTGGGCACCCTGTATATTTTGTATTTATGTCCAAAGATTTATATATAAAAATTATATGTATTCCAAAAATATTATTGGATGCAAATAGGGATGTTTAACAGTGTTTCAAAAATATTATGTACACATATTGTATATATGTAATTTTTTGTATTTCGAAAATATTGTCGGGCATAAAATGTGTTGTTTAACCGCATCTACGTTAAATATGTCATATTGTATATGCACCGAAAATTATGATGCATGCAAATATGAAGGAATGTATCATCTGAAAGTTCTAAAGATAAGTTTGGCTTATTATGGTAAGAATTTTTCACATGTTCCAGTCTTTATATTGATTTATGCACGTATCATGACCATACTAATTCAAAATATTTCGAAAATCATGTCTTTTTTTTTAAGTAATTGAATTTTATTAATAAAAGGGAAAAAAGAATACAAAACCAATGTTCAAACGCCAAATGTTTTGCCCACTAGGGACTTGGACAAAGATGCTGGGGGAAGCCCCAATGACCATGAATCATATCATGAAAGCTCTTTTTTTTTTCCTTAAGGAAACAATTAGGAGAATGTCCTCTAAAAGCCGACTGGCAGGATGACAGTAGCAAATTAGCACTCTAAACCCGCCACATCTGCAAACCAACAAGACACTCCAAACTAACAGATGGCTATCCATAGAGCAAAGACCAGCAAAGGGAATGAGTCTTCGTTTAGGAAAGGTACTAGACCATGAAACATCGACAACCCTAGTACTACGCTACAGGAAGATAGTTAGAGGAAGAGACGCCATCTCGAGGACAAACACCACAAGTCCGAAACGTATCAGCAGAGTCGCCAACCGTATCAGCAAGCTAAACACGTCAAATCCAAGCCCCAGTAAAATACACACTTTTTTTTGGTAAGAAGATGATGAGGACCAAACCAAAACTTTGACGAAACCAACCAACCAGCGAACTGCCAAGCGGTCCAAACGTCAGGAACCACAGAATGGCAACCAGACAGCAATAATGTACTTCAGCCAAGAGCATCTGATCCGATCCAAATAATCAGATACCAAACCGTCAAAAGACAGGCATTCTAGGGATGCCAGGGCGACCAAATGTGTCAGAAATGTAGGAAGGATGACACAGTCTTTTTTTTTTTTTGGGGAAAGGGAGCATCCCCATGAAGAACAATAGCAAAGACATAAACCTACCAACATGACCCAACGGACCACAACATCAAATAGGTCCAACGAAAAGGGGGCAGAGAAACTAAGAGAGATACTCCCAGGCTGGCCAGCATACCAGCAACAGACCCACTTGGCCAAGGAACATGACTGGACCAATGAATACAACAGTCGGGACTGGACAAAAGAATATAATAGTCGAGTTTTTTTTAAAAAAACCACCCAAAAAAAACTCCAGTGAGAACCCAGAGAGAAACAACAAAGGGGCGAACAAAAACAATAATAAAAAATAATAATAATGATTTTTTTTGGAAAGCTAAGCTCAACTTAACGAGATAAGCTCCAACGATCCAACGAGATTTTATCCACCCAGGTAGGAACCGCTAGATTGGCCTTTAGTTTGCACCGAACAACCTCAAAAATATGAGAGAACATTTGGGTTGTGTTTTGAGGGGGGAATCTTGAAAGGTTCGGCGGTTACGCTCCTTCCAGATAAAGTACACCGAGGCAGCTAGGGTGAGACGCAAAGATTGAGCCTTAAAGTTATTCCCTTTCCATTTGTTAGCAGCCCATAAGATATTTTGATTCCACTCCAGGTAACGCCATTAGAGATCTGCTTGACAATGGAGCATACTCCATAAGGAATTAGAGAATTGGCATTTGAAAAACAAGTGTTCATGGTCCTCTTCCCATTATTACATAAGACACATGTCTTGGAACCAATAGGGACACCTCGTGTATGATCAAGAGTGCTTGAATGCCTATGGATGACAAGCCAAAGAACAAAGGCATGGGTAGGGATATGAGATGAGCCCCAAACAAGTGGGGCCCAGATTACTTTTTCCTTCGGGGTGAAAAAGGAGATAAGCAAATTTAGGCTTAAATTTCCCATCAGTACTAGTAGTCCACCTGATATAATCTTGATTTCTGGTATTAGGGGAATATGGGGGTATGTTTTCCATAATGCGAGACACATCCGTATCATAAGGGTTAGGCCAGTGCCGATTATCATTCCGAATAATTACCTTGACTTTTGAGTACCTGGGTAGCCCAGTGACGATCCTAGTATGATCTGTGGTTCTTTCACACAGAGGACCAAATGGATGCCAATTATCAAGCCAAAAAAATGTATCTAATCCATCCCTAATAGAGTATAAAGTATGAAGATGCATCAAGGACGCAGGTTCATGATTTTCTTCCAACTCCATGGCGAGGATTCCGGGACTTTTAAAGTCCAAATACACCGATCCTTAATTTTGTGTGCATGAATCCATAAGGACCAAACTGATTTAGAGTCTTTGGAAAGAATACACCAAAGCAGCCTACATATTTGAGCTTTATTTTGAGCCAGAAGGTTTTTGATACCTAGACGACCTTCACTCTTCGGATAGCAAACATCTTCTTAGGCAACCTTGGCAGTAGTCTTCCCATCGTTAGAACCATGCCACAAAAACCTCCGAAGGTAGCTTTCGATAATCTTTATTATCGATGTTGGCAAGATGAAGATTGAAGCCCAGCACAAGTGGATGGACAATAGAATGGAGGAGATAAGTTGGACACATCCTCCAAATGATAACCATCTATTCCTCCACGATGTAACACATTTCATGATTTTATCAATGAGGGGCTTGAAATCAGTAGTCAAAAGCCTAGTTGTTTTGAGCAGAACACCTAAGTATCTCATAGGTAAATTGCTAGTTTTAAAATCTATGATACTTTTGATGTTTTGATTTAGATTCGTATCTTTAGAGCAGATGAAGATCTCACTTTTGTTTTTATTAGCAGTCATTCCAAAGATCATCTTGAATTCCTCAAGGCATTCCTGAAGAATGCAGACAGATGTAGTGTCAGCTTTCGCAAAAAGGAGCAAGTCATCTGCGAAAGTAAGCCTGACCGTTCGGGTATCTTCACATTTCAAGTGGAAATGAAACTTATCATTGCACCTAGCTTTCACCTCAATAATGCCATTCAGCACTTCCATAATGAGAACAAATAAGTATGGTGACAGAGGATCGCCCTGTCTAAGACCATTACCTCCTTCGAAAAAACCTACCGATTCACCATTAATATTGAGAGAGAAAGAGAGAGTTGTGACACATTGATGAATCCAGGACACCGTTGGGGGGGAAGTCCATTAACTCAAGAGTGGTAATAATGAAGTCCCAGTACACAGAGTCATAGGCTTTTAAGAGATCGATTTTCATAGCGCATCAGGGGGGACCATGACCCAAGTGATATTTATGCAGAAGCTCTTGGGCAAGGAGAATATTATCACTTATCTGATGCCCAGCTACGAAGGCTATTTGGCATTTTATCTACCAGATGAGGTAACATGGGTTTGAGGCGATTAGCAATTATTTTGGAAATGACCTTATATATGACATTACAATAGGAGATAGGCCTATAGTCAGTCACCATATGGGGAGAGGTTATCTTAGGTGTAAGGCTAATAATGGTAGCATTTATTTTCTTGAGAAGCTTACCATGGTGGAAGAAGTCCCTAATAGCTTCAATAAGAAACACCCCTATAATATCCCACATGTCCTTGAAGAATCTGGATGAGAAACCATCAAGACCTGGGGCCTTATTATCACCAATCGAAAAGATTGCCTGCTTGATCTCCTCATCACTAATTAGGGTAGTTAATGGGACTTTTAAGTGATCAGGGATTGTGCAATGAATGTACGGATGAAGCCGATCTTTTTTAGCCGAGCCCATTGTGCAACTAGATCCAAGAACCTGTTGTAAGTGTTCAACAAAATGCTTGTGTATCTCCTCTATCCCACAGGTAGGGGTACCATCATCATTAATTAATGAGGAGATCCTATTGCGATTATTATTGCCATTAACGGAACGAAAGAAGAATCTGGTGCAATGATCTCCTTCCTTGAGCCACTTAATTTTAGCTTTTTGCTGAATGAGGTCAAGCTCCTAAGCCAAAGCTTTGTAATAGGGTTCTCTACAGGTACATTCCTTAGAGCAGTTTTTCGTAGTAGGAGGCTGCCCAGTCTGGATATCATTCAAGGCTTTCCTAGTTTTTTCAACTTCGTTATGGACATCTTTGACATGATTATTGAGAGTTTTAAGAGAATGCTTCATAGATTTCAGTTTGTTTAGAAGCCAAAACATGGGGGCTCCCCAAACCTTTTCTTCCCAAGCCGCCCCCACAACTTGTTGGATGTTTGGGAGCATAGTGAGGAAATTATTGAACTGAAACATCCCTTTCTTTTCGGTAGTCCTCTCATGAGAGAGTAATAAGCATGGGGAGTGGTCAGAGAGTTTGGGAGGGGAAAGAGAGCTTTAGCCCCCGTGAATTTTTCAAACCAATAACCATTAGCTACCACTATGTCCAATTTCCTAGAAATTCGAATGGGGGGGGGGGGGTCACGCCCATCATTCCAGGTATAGAACATACCTTCAAAACTAACATCCTCAAGATCACAATCCTAAGACAGTTGTCCAGATCTAGAGAACTCCTAGCAATCCAAGACCCCCCTGGGTTCTCTAAGATTGATTGGATAGCATTGAAATTACCAAGCACAGCCCAAGGGAGGTCTTGAAAAGTCATACAATTCAAACGAAGGCTATCCCAGAGGGCACATCTGAGCACCTCTGAATTAGCTCCGTAGACAAAGGACAGAAGAAAGTTTAGATTATTTTCCACAATGACTATCTTGGTATGGATAACTTGGTCTTTGATATGCAAGATTGTAACATCTACAGATGCAGGATCCCAATCTACCCAGATTCTACCTTTTGAGCTATCCGAGTAATTCATAATCCAATTCCATTGGTGTCTAATTTTCCTTCAAATAGTAATGGAATTACATTCCTCAACTTTTGTTTCCACCAGCCGCATAATGGCACAATTATAGGACCTAATAAAATTATCAACTTCATAGGATTTAACCCTACCGTTAAGCCCCCTCACATTCCAGCAAGTAATATTAATCATTAGCAGGGGGAAGCATGAGGGGAATTCTTTTAGGCCTCCTTGAACTCTTAAAATTGGATTGCACAAATTTGATGGAACTATGTCTTTTACTACCCACAAGCATGATGAGTGCAGGATTAACTCTCGTTAGGATTGAGGTCGGAATCCCACTTGGGGATGAAGGGGGAATTGGGACAGATTGCCTATCGCTGACTTTGAAACCAAGGCTAGGATTGGATCGAATGGTTGTAGGTAAACTAATAGGATGCCTAGAAGGGGAAAAATCCACCTTAGAACAATGCATTTCAAAATTATTCTCAACAGGGGGTGGGCAATAATGCACCATCCTGATGGCCTCTAAAAGCAGGGGAGGACAAACTCTCTTCAGGTGTATCATCAACATTTTGATCAGCGAATCCAGGATAAACACTCTTGCCAGCCACAAGCTCATTCAAGACCTTACTATAAGAAGGGGGACTTAGTGATTCCTTTCATCACATGTGAGATAACCGCAGCCTCAAATTCTTGACTTGCATTCCTATTCCCTAGAATTGACAGCCATCAACACCGGCATTATCTAGATTTGCGATATAGAGGGGTGTTTCTATTTGAAGGAGCTCATCCTTCATCTCATCGCAGAGAATTACCTCAGAACTGTCCTAAGACTTACTCTCCATCTCACTATCCTACAGGGCGTCAAAGGAATTAGACACATGCAAAACCTCTTTGATAGGAACCACCTTACTAGAGGCTGTAGAATTATGGCTAATCTTAGTGATCTTGCGATGGGGAGGCGGGGGCATTACATTTGGCAGAATTCTACCAGTAGGCCTAAATATTGCAGCAGTTTTAGGATGAACTTCAGAAGGCCTAACTCGATTACTCATGTTATTACGTTTAGACTTCCATTGAAAATTGATTAGTATATCAGTAAACATTTGATCAGGCTGTTCTGATGAGCTCCCTGTCTTAATATGCAACTGAGTAGGCATGGGCGCATCAGCTTTAATCTCCACATAGACACGTGCAAAGCTCATCCTTTCCATCTTCTCAGTGAGATGGTCTAACTGTAAAGGCTTTCTCACCATACTCGTAATCCAGCTCATTCCCAGTGGAGTCCATAACTCCACTGCTATGTTTGATAAGGTGGTCCAGATTGGAAATGATTTATGCTCTTCTTTAAGCAACGACATGCCCAGTTTCCATTTCTTGAGAAACAGGGGATGCCCTGTAAATACCTAGGGGCCACTCCTAAGACAGTTCTCTAGCACCTTACATGAAGAAAATCAGAAGAAAAAGAAACCTTGGTTAGTGCCAGCCACATGTTGAAGCACAAATCGAGTCCAAATCTTCCTAGCAATGTGGTTGACAGCATGAAACTACAATGTGGTTCCATCGAAGTAACCAACCTGAGTATCACCTCACAAAGTGTCACATTGTTTGATTACTTCAGGAGGATGGGTAAAAATAAAAATTTCCCCAATCTCAACTTCTAGCAGAAAGTAACAGAGTGAGGACTTACCTCCATCAAAGCTCTGTTTTACCACTAAGGACCAGGAAACTGGTGGGGGGCTGGCAGCTGACTCCAAATTTGAACTAGGAACCTTGATTTGCATCCTTGATGCTGAGTCATAATCAGTAGCAGAGGCAGTTATCGACTTAGGAGAGGGGTGCAGCATGACTCTCGAGGCACTGACACCTGATTTCATGCAATTACAGACTTCTGGTGTCATGGACAGTGGAAGCCCATCACCTTTAGGGCTGACTAACTGGGGAAAGTCATGATCTTCAAGGGGCCCAAGGGTGGCAACACCGAGTGGAGACTTAGAGGTTGGGTCAAAAATAGGGGTTCGGGATGCAGGGGGAGGGTGGGTGCCAGAAGAGGATGAAAGAACCTTATATGATTTCGGATAAGAGTAATATGTAGGTGGGAAAGGTACGCCAGGGGCGTCGATTGAGGTAGTTTGAATGAGACTGGAGTGTTGAGGAAGATTTTGGGTAGGGATATTAGCAAATCTAGAGAAGGGGGGTTGTGGGAGATGCGGAGCCATGTTGAGAGGGGAATGGGTTGATGGAAGGAGAGTCCGGCACCCCACTAGGGCTAGCGATAGCTGGCGGCACCGACGATGGCTGTGGAAGAAGCTGGGAGGAGCGGGGTCACAGCAGCAGACGCTGTTTTCAAATTCAAAAATGGGATGGGTTTAGAAAGAAGCGGGGGTCTCCCTCTAGACAGAAAATCGTCATTTACTTTTTTCTGAAAATCATGTCATGGACCATTTATGAAAGAATTATCAATCGAAAGTTTTAAGAATTCTGTTTAGCATAATATAAAAAGGATTCCCTAATTCTTCCCAGTTTCAAAAGGAAATTATGTATGAAATTAAGAAACATGAGGATTTAAGCTCATGAGAAACACGAAAACACAAATCTAAGTAAGCTTTATGGAAAAAGAACCAAGAAATGATATTCTACACTTAAGTGATAGACTTATGAATCGTTCTTCGGAATGATGAACTGATTAACTTATGAACCGTACTACAACAGAGTGGGAACAAAGGATTTTATTCAACAGATAATATTCTTTGACATGTCATAAATATTACAGTGAAAATTTAAGGATTATCTTGACCGTATTTTATAGCGGGTGATATTCTTTGGCATGTCTTAGAACATTATAGTGGAAGGTTGTTGTTTGTTTTGATGCTGCTTGCGGCTAGTGATCCTGTCTATAGGGATTGTATGTAGATGTCCCATCTTTGGGTCTTGAGTAGGAGGAGATGGCTTTTGATTGTATAGGAGCAAACACAATCTAGGTTACGACCTGCTGCTCCTTTGTTAGTAAGGCCTACTGACCCCTAGCCCTCAAACGAAATAAGTTTTCGTTATGATTTGATGACTAAGAAAAGACAAAGGAAATGAACTAAAGAAATTTGGAACGAATGAAGAAAGCATTCTTTTCTGAATTATGATTTATAGTCTCATATGCATCTCTGTCCTTTATATATGCATTATTATGTTTTGAATATGAAACTATGCATGTCCTTTGATATATACATGTGCCTTGCCGAGTTTTTGACTTACCCTTACTATTTTTCTCCGTCTAAATGGACATGAGTTGCAGCTGATGTGGCAGGATAGAGGATTTGAGTCGACTAGGCATTCAAGACGATGGAAGATGACCTTATGGACTTAGTTTTACAGCCTTAAGCTTTCTTGTGGAATATTTTATATTTCTGTTAGATTTTAATCATAGATGTATGCATATGATGATGATGATTTACCTGTAGTATGGTTTCCATTGTATTGACAAATATGTATGCTTTCGCAGGTCATTATGGTTAGTTTGGATACCTAGTGACATCTATTCTAAACCAACGCCATACCAGAGTTATGACGTTGGTGCCACGAGTGGTTGTATGGCTTTTTGGATCCTGTGTTGTGAAGATTTTGTGGATTATGTATGTTGTACAGGGTAATTACAGGTTTTTGTATTAGGTCGATAAACATATTACAGTTGGAACTCTACCAGATTTTCGGTTTAAAATACAGTACGTCACACCCTTTCCGTGCGTGAATGATGTGGAAAAAGAATCGTTAGGCTTTTATAACGTGAGTCGGCGCTCGAGAGTCGGCCGGTGCCCAGCATGTGTTGCCTCTCGCAAATTAGCACCTGCCCCAAGCGCTCGACCGCCCGATAAGCCTCCCTTGTCGAGTGCTCCTACCACCTCCGAAATCAAATTTCCCACATGGATTAAGCTCTATCTTAATTATATTAACTTAATTACCCATAATTACGATATTTGGAAACCAATATATTATAGTGTGAACTGAACACAATTCATTCTGTTTTTGGGATATAAATAAGGAAGAAGTATCGCTGTATTATTTAATTTTGGCCTTAGATTGTGTGGACTCAACACAATCTAGATATTGATCAAACACTCCGCAAGCTAGTAAGGCCTACTAGCCCTAATCCCTAAAGATGAATAAGTTTTCTGCATGTTTGAAAGTTAAAGAAATTAGAAATAAAATAATAAGAGAAAAAGTTAAATGTGTTCTGGGAATAATATTTGATCATGTATTATGCTATATATGTATTATGATCCTATTACGTTTATTCGATTTATTTTAAACTATACTACATTTACTCTTTGTTTATATTTATACCTTACTGAGCATTTAACTCACTTTGTTATTATTTTTACTAACCTTCATATGAGTAGGAGATGTAGGAAATCTTACCCAGCGAGCTAGATCGAAGATTCGGAAGAGTTTAGGCTTGTTAGTTCCAATATTTAGGTATTGTTGTTTTTGGACAGGTTTAGATCATTTTGCTTATTGTAGATTAGTTAGTTTTATTTTCGGACATGATTTTTGATATATTATGAATTTTCAGGCGATATTATTAGCCCGTGAGATATTTTATGATGTCCAAAACTGTCACTGTTATGTTTAATCATGGACATGATTATTATTTATACTGGATTATTTTGTAGAAGTGAAACAAGATGTTTCACATTGTGTCGGTTCAAGGAAATTTATTAGGTATGCGTTTTTTGTTTTGCGATATTGTTCGATATGTATGTATATGTTAGATTGATATTTTTGCAGGCATCTTTCCTTACTAAAGGTCCGATGTCATATTTTTTGGTCGATGTCAGAGCCACTGATATTGTGGCATGATTTTAGATCC
>JAODPA010013097.1:0-13423 GCA_025585075.1 Nepenthes mirabilis
GTTCTACCATTGGCAGTATGTGAGTTATGCCTACTGAAGGATACATGACAATGGTGTCCATGCCGAAATTGAAGGAGGAGGAGGAGATGGCTGTGGCTGTGGTGGTGGTGGTGGTGATGGAGGAGGACGAAGAGGAGGAGGATAGATGCCGATGGGGATGTGGCTGTCCCCCAAATCGAAGCTACTCACCTTATATAAAAAGATTTCGGAGAGGGATGTCTAGCTACCCGTCAACCTTTGGCCATTTTTCGTTACACTTAATTAATATGCACCACGTAATTACTACATAGGAGTACGTATATGACATTGACATAAAAAAAATACAATACAGATTTTATAGTGCCCGGCACAATACACGTTGTAAATATTTTATTAAAAATATAAAATATTGATGTTGTGTCACAGATTCTGGTTGTCGTACGGATTAGGGAGTCTTTGAATTCCTCGTTGTTTAGAGGTTGTCGCGAACATGTCCGATATCCATCTCTGTGAACATGAGATCTGCAAAACACTACTAACAAATAAGAGGTGAGAGATCCGGTGGAATTTCTTTCACCGAAAATATTCCGACGCTCAAATTAGTAACTTTCTGCAATAAACGAAAAGAGGCGCACGTTAAGAGGTGCATAAAAATATACTGCAAATGCGTTGGGAGTGCGTGAATGTAGGTGGGGGAGATTTAGTGAGTGGGTATTGGGAGGCCTGGCTCCTGAAATGCATTGCAACGCGTGGCTAATTCTCGTCGCCTGAGAAGGTTGAGAGGGTCAGATCCGAAAGATGATTTTTTGAGCTTAACTTGCTTGACATAGAGCCAATTGCTTAGGATCCAATCAATCTTCTTTCTCTTGTAGAAGGAGAGGGATTTTATAGGCCCCTTAGTTAAGGGCTTTGGGCCCGAGAATCCCCGTTGCAGGGATTCACTGGCCGTTGATTGTTGTCGGCGGTCGCCGGTGTGTCAGTTGTTGCCTTATGGTGACAAGTAAGCTGCCGAACATTACAAGTCACACTTGGTCTATCCTTTGCATTGGGATTGGTCGGAGTGCTGTGGGTAGCGGCGTGACCCGTGGCAAGCAGCGCTGACTCTCTTCCCATTGGCTCGTTTTCTCTGCGCCAGCACTGTTGCCTGACAGCCACATTAATGGGCTGCAGTCGACGCCCATGGGTTGCGAGTAAAGGCCATCACATAGGTTGCTCTAGAACGTCGGGTTGGATCCACCATTTGGGCTGTTGTTCCACGGGCTGGGCTTCGAATCTCTTTGGGCTTTTGTATTGGACCCAACACTAGCCCCCCATGCCTAGGCCGATCCATGGTCGTGGCTTGGCATGTCTTTCTGGGTCCAACTCGCGGCTACTTTGCTTCCCTCGAGATGTGCAAATGCTTGTCTTCTTCCAATTTTGCACCTTCCCAGGTAGTTTCGCAGGCTTTTTTGGCGTTGCAGCGATTCAGTGCCTGGAATGGAAGGATTCTCATGCCTGTGGTTGTGTCAAATTTGAGGGCTTTCCTGTTTCATGAAAGACGTCCATGGGGTAACGTGTCCCATTAGGTGCCAAAAGGGCACTAACTTGCCTATAAATAGGAGAGCCCTTTGACTTGTGTGGCTCATCTCCTGGCTAAATTTGGAGGAGCAATGCGAGGGCCTTGGCTCGTCCCGCCTCTTGTGGGAGTCCGTGAAGGAATTGAATGGACTAGCTGGAGATCAGAAACTCTTGATAAAGACTGTCTTCATGCTCACGCTGTGGGTGGTTTCTCATACTAATCAGGGTCGCTTGGCCACTCTGCTATTGTCATGTGCCTCCCCCCATGGAGCGACGTCCTCCAATGTGTAGTGGGATCGCGGTGGAGCCATCCCGCGGGCTTTACCACTGGTGTGGCGTGTCGCTCACGGTCTCTATTTTACTTGGACCACCGTACGCTCCCTCTGGAGGGGTGGCAAAGGGCGGAGTCTCCGTGGGGGGAGTGCATGCTTCCTGCATCCCCGCCGAGGTCTCCCTGGTTCATGCTTGTTCTGCTGTGCTGGTCGACTATGGTTAATTGTTAGGGCAGGGCAAGCATGGGCGCTCCTGTGGTCAGGCACATCAGAGTCCCGATGATGCCACTAGAATGATTTGGTGTGGAACACAGTTCCCAGTTGCGCCCAAAGCATCCAGCAATGCTGCCTCAGGATTTCTGTTCCCTGCTGCATTTTTTATCTTTTGCTGCTGTAAATTTTATACTTTGTAAATAAAGCCTTGATTAATAAAAGAAGTAGTTCTTCATCTTTATTCTTCTACCTTGTAGCATGCTTCTTTGCTTATCGACTTCTTTTCGGATCACCATTCATGGTCAGTTCACTTCTTCTGTCGCGTTGTGCCCTGTTTTGCACATCTGAGCGTTTTCAGATGCCCGCGATCGATTCTGCTTGTCCTATCCCTCAAATCTTAATGTAGATCGTCGACGAGAGGGCACAATAGGAGGACACCTTTTGGCAGCTGGCACCATGGAAACTCAAATGCCATAGGCAGTTGTTACATCCACCTGGCCACCTGGCACATTAAATGCATGAGGAATCGCAGGGCGATGCGCCATAATGATTCGCCTTGGAAAGGCTCGATGTTTCAGGGATTTTCCACGCGGAGGGCATCTGTTGGCTTTCTTCTGGCACGCTCTATCTTCAGAATGCTACCGTTTCGATCAAGAATTCCATTTATTTAAATGCATGAGTTTACTCCAAGGTTATGTGCTCTGCTGTTTTGTTTTTAGAAGGCGTGAAGCTTCGTGCTACTTTCTAGTCTTTCCCTCTGTCTTCTCCCACTGTGACTTCAATGGAGAGGTCGTCCTCGTCATTTGGGTCGGAACCTTCTTTCGAAGAGGTTGAGATCCGGACCCATGTTTCTGGGATCCCTGGTGTGGCTGCGACTAGCGCAGTGGCAACGAAGGGATGTCATTCGGAGGCCATCGTCGTGGGTCCAATGCGATTTTTGAGGGTGCCTCTAGGCTTTGAGGGGGAGGAGATGTCCGCCTCCTCGCGGGATCATAGGCCCAGGAGGGCAGATCCTTTGCTTCATCAAGTTACTAGGGCCGTCGAAGGCATTAAAGCCAGGGTGCAGGTTGCAGTCGGAGAGGTAGAGCAATTGAGGGCTCGCGCTGCACACTTTAAGGAAGCGTGGGTTGAATCGAAAGCGAGGGTGCCCAGGCTTGCCGGTGCCAATGTGAAGGCTCAGGCCCGCATGTTGGCTCTCTAGGAGGAGCTTGAGTGGCTACGGCTATAGTTCAGAGAGGAGCTCGTGCAGATGGGGACTGAGTTAAGGTCGAGGTTTCTGCTAGAGAATGTTGGTCCTGCACTGGAAAGAAACTTCCAGGATGGCATCCGTCTCAACCGGAGACTAGTCTCACTGGAGGATCTAAACTTCCGCATCAGCATCCTGGACTCTCGAAACTCTAGTGCCTTGATACGTGTGGACTTGTTAGAGTATCTAGCTCCAGATCCTTCTGAGCCCAGTGGGGGCCGTTAGCTGTACCTTGCGGCCACAGGCTCTGTAAAAAAAGAGTTGTTAATGATCGTTATAATGCAATTTGATACTTAACTGTGCCGTTTATTTTCTGTCACTTGTTGTATTCGAATTGTCTGTTTTCTCTCTTGCATATCTGTCTTGGAAGTCTTGCCACTAACATCCCTATCGATCTGGGTTCCCACATTAAATGCGGGTGTGACAGCGAGGATTTGCTGAGGCGATATTGATCTACAGTCTGACAAGAGGTCATGATTGGCCATTGCTTGGGACCCACGACACTTTTGCTGAGCCAGCACGTGGCCTAGCCATTTAGCGAAGGTGTCTTTTGAGTTTGACTGTGCGCTGTTGCCCCGTTGTCTATTTAAGAAATGTCTTAGCAAAATCCCTTCTTCTTTGTGCCTTTTCATGCTGCAACTTGTCCCAGAGCAAGACAGAGAGATGGCCAAGAAGAGAGAAACCGCTTCCTCTTCGCGGGTTCCCAAGTCAGGCCACCACAGGGTGGATAACACAGGTTCCGTTTTGACAATGAGTGCTATCGCTGCTCTGATGGTGTACTACAGGATCCTCGATGATTGGGCTTATCGTGCTTCTTGCTTTATGAGTAGAGCTAATGCCTCTCCAGATGGCTTTGTCACTGTCTATGAGCACCACTTGAGAGGGGGGCTTCGTTACCCCATGTCATGTACCCTATACGTGCTGGTCAAGGCATTGGGTGTTCCTGTGGTGAGGCTTCACCCCAATGCCGTTCGTTATTTGGTTTTACTATGCATCTTCTCCTGCCTTCATATTGCGTTCGATGCAAAGGCGGCAAGAGTGATCTTCTGTTTTACGGAGTTGGAGGATTGGATCTCTATGTCTCCAAAAACCAGTTTTCATTTCCGGGGGAGCAACCCCGATTCAGTGAAGAACCAGAAGGGACGCTTCTTCTTCTTGTAGGAGCCTTCTGACTCAAAGCTCTCGCGTGTGAGGGGCCCGGTCTCGGAGTACTTCCACGGGAAGGTGTCCTCAAAGGATGCTAAAGATATGGCGGAGTTGGTCGCCGCCATTAACTCCCAAATGGCGACATTCTCCTTTCAGGGCTACTATCTGACGTCTGTCATGTTCAAGGCCACCAGATGGGGACCTTCGTCTGGTTGGAGCGTTGTTGGCCCTTCGAAGAAGAAGCCTGATGATGTCATGATCCCCGAGCTGTCAAGAGAAGATGCTGAGGAGAGTTATTCGTTGTTGGAGTCGTCTTCAGATGATAAGGAGGTTAAGGCTCCACTGAAGAGGTTGAGGGAGGCTTGAGGTACCTCCACCTGGAGATCACAGAGGTTGGCCGTAGGGTCCACCACACGAGCCCAGAGACCAGTACCGGAGGCAACGTCGAGTGTCGAACCATAGGAGGGAGCTGCCGAACCCATTCCAATTCCCGTTGTAGCGTTGGTTGAGTACGGAGTTCCTGCGGTGGAGCTTTATTTTGGAGAGGGATCTTCTACGGGCTCCTTCGTTGCTTTGGAGCCCCCAGAGACGATCGCTGAGGGTGCTCTGGCCGTGCAGGGCGATGCATTAGTTCTTGAGGAGCCGGAGGGAACATGCTCGTCAGAGCCAACACCAATTCTGGCGGGATCTTTAGAGCTTGGTAAACCTCCTATTGGGCCGTTTCTGGAGGCCGGCATTCGAGAGGATGCTCCCGTAGGGTTGGAGGTTGAAGCCACGCTGGAGGCCAGCCCACCAGGTGCTGAGTTGACTTTGGAGACAACTGCTGTGGGGACGGCTCAGGGGTCGGAGCCCCCAAGCGTTCCCTCGCCTCCCGTGGCTCCAGACCATCCAAGCACCGCAGAGGTCGTGATTGAACATGGGGAGCCCCCAGGCTTATCTATGTCAGGAGACTTAGCCTACCGTCTGGACACAACTTCCGCTTAGATATAGTTGTCTTGAGCCAAGTATTCATCTGTAGTTTGAAGTTCTGAGAGTTTTTGACCTTCTCCTCTCCCATGTAGGTTCCGAGGGAGGTTGACTTTCTCAACGAGCTGGCAACTCAACTGTACTAGAACTTCTACCACGGGCAGGAGATTGCCTAGTGTATGAGAGTAAAAGTCGCTCTCCTTCGAGAGGAGAGTGAGTGGTTGCAGGGAGATAACGGCCAGATGCAGGAAGAAATCAGGCGCTTGAAGGAGGACAGCGGCCAGCAAGTGCTGGAAGCCACACGTCTATGGCAGGAGCTCGAGCAGCTGAAGGAGTTGGTCACTGCTCTTGAGGATGACAAGTCCCGTCTATCTAGAGATCTAAGGGCACGGTTCACTTTGTCAGAGGTGAACCTTGTTATGGAGTCCAAGTTCTAGGACGGCATCCTCTTATGCCACAGGATTGCCTCGCTTGTGCTTCCCGACGTTCTGGAAGGTGTCTTCCACCCAGGCAACTCTAGGGTCCATGACAGGTCTCGCCTAAGGGATTTCCTTGAGGAGGCCGGTCTATCAAATTCTCGGGAGTAGCTTTACTTGTTTATATTGCTTCCTTCCTTTTCTGCCACTTGTCGGTTCTTTGTACAGACGAATGAGAAGTAACACCTTTTTTGCATTCAATGCCTTCAAGTGTGACTTTAGAGATAGTATCTCGAGCTTAACGGCTAAGCTTGTAAGGCTATTGTCTCCAAGGCCCCAATCCGATGCCTTCTTGCACTGTACGTATTCTTCATCAGAGGATGTCATCACATCTCGCGCATTTAATGGAAAGCTCGATCCAATAAGGTGGACGTCGTCGTAAGTCCCGTGGAGCAACGCTAAGGCCGGCTGGGTTTTTAGGCTGCTGTAGCCGCACTCCAGGTCTAGGCCTTTTTGCATGTGGTATTTGTATTAAGTGCTCGGCCCTCGCTCAGGGAGTCGTTGCTATCATGTGCTGGGTCCTAGCCCACAACCATTATAGACTGAGGGTGCTTTCTTCTTCGGGAAAAGGTCACTGAATTCTTGCAATTTTTGCCCCTTAAGGTTTTGGTGGCCATAAGTTGGGGCTTCAAAAGCTCCTAGACCTGGTGTTTTGACCGCCTGGGTCATTTGGTTCAGGACCATGGTTCCTTGGGCAGTATGGGCCCCACGGAATGGAGCCTTGGGGCAAAGCCAAGTTAGCGGGCTGCTTAGGACCCTTTCGACGTGGAGTCGAAGTCCGGATGTGGCCGCTTTAGGGCAGGTGGATGCATGGTCGAGTCTCAGACAAGACTGCTAGTGGGCCACTTGATGCTAGGCCAAGGTTTCAGGGTCACTCCAGGCCACTCGACACGGGGTCGAGGTTTTGAGGTGGCCTCTCTCGGGCCGCTTGGCACAGTGCCAAGGCCTCATTTTACGGACAGATGATAGTCCTCCCAACTTAGGGGCCGTCTAGGTCGTTTTGTTTTTTAGAACGCCATACAAGCAAACACTCGCATGAATGAAAACACAAGCTAACATGAACGAATAATTTTATTAAATGAAAACACAATGGATATACAAGCATCCCCATGGTGTGCGTGTACATCTTTCCTGGGCCAACTTTGCGTTACTGGTAGTATTTTCTCAAGTTGGTGGCATTTTAGGTTCAAGGAATTAGTTTTTGATTTTGGGCACGTAGCTTGTATGCTCTGCTCCAGAGTATTGCGGAGACAAGGAACGGGCTTTCCCAACCAGGGGAGAGTTTGTTCCTACTTGCAGTTTTTCCCGCGGCCTCTACACTCCGGAGGACTAGGGCCCTATCCTCAAGTGGGAGTGCCTTCACCCACTTGTTGTGGTACCATACGATACGCTGCTGGTTGGCTGTAGTCCTCAGGCGGGCTGCATCTCAAACTTCTAAGAGCTGGTCAAGGCATTCTCTGAGTCTCTGAGAGTTTATGGCTAGATTGAATCATTCGACCCACAAGCAGGGTATCCCCGCTTCAACGGGGACCACGACTTCAGCTCCGTAGTAGAGGCTAAAGGCTGTCTCTCTTGTTGGTTCTCGCAGAGTTGTTCGATACGACTAGAGCCCCTTACGTTTTCCAACTTGGTCTTCAGTCCGTGCAGTAGCATGCAGTTGGTGACTTTGACTTGCCTGTTTGCTTGAGGATATGCTATAGATGTATGGACTAGCCCGATGCGTAGATTTGCACAGTATTTGGTGAATCGTTTGCCGCTGAATTGGGTCCTGTTGTCGGTCACTATGACCTCGAGAATCCTAAAGTAACAAATGATGTTTTGACGGAAGAACTCTATCGCGTTCTGCCCGGTGATCTGAGTCAGAGGGACTGCTTCTACCTACTTGTTGAAGTAGTCGATGCTGACGATGAGGAATTTCCTTTGTTCGGAAGCCAGAGGCAATGGTTTGAAGATGTCGAGCCCCCACTACGCGAATGGCCATGGGGACTGAAGGATGTACAGCTCCGCATGCAGAAGGTGTGTCATAGATCCGTGGATCTGACAGCTTTCACATTTCTTCATGAATTCCAAAGCATCTCACTTCATCGTGGGCTAAAAGAGATCCTGTCGCATGATTTTGAATGCGAGGTTTTTCCCTCCAACATGCGAGCCGCATATGCCGAGGTGGATTTCACTTAGGGCGTACTCAGCCTCCTCAAAGGTTAGGCATTTTAGGTATGGAGTGGAATATCCTTGCCTGTATAGCTTCCCATTGAGAAGCGTGTACCAGCCTACTGTTTTCTTGATCAATTTGGCCTCATCAACATTTTTGGGCAACGTTCCGTCCGTCAGATACTTTCGATACAGGGTCATCCAGTTGTTGCCTTCATCAATTTGCAGCACCTTCTAGTCTGAGACGTCAACACTTGGTACAAGCAGGGTTTCCTATAGGTCGCTGGCGTACTACTCAAGAGATCCTGCAGCTACGTCCCCAGCCAACTAGTCAGCTTTTCAGTTTTTGGCTTGAAGAACGTGCTCAATCTTGAAGCGCTCGAAGTCATGGATCTAAGCCTTTTTCCTTGCCAGGTACATCGCGAGTTGAGGTTTCGAAGCCTCGAAGGTTCCTTGGATTTGGTTGACCACGAGCTCCGAGTCACTGTACATGACCAACGATCTGGCGGAGCACTCCTTGGCTAGACGGAGTCCTGTTAGAAGGACCTTATATTCTGCCACATTATTAGTAGCGGGAAAGGCCAGTGCCACGGAGTATTTAATCTCTACGTCGTCTGGAGTCCGGAGCACGACTCCAGCTCCGCTGCCGGTACGGGTGTATGACCCATCCACATTTAGGATCCATATTGGAACGTTAGGAAAGTCCATAATCCTTAGGTTGTGTGGGCTATCTAGAGCTGGGGTTGCCACTTTAACGATGGAGTTTGTTAGGGCCTGACCCTTGAGGGCCAGCCGCGGTTGGAAGTCCACGTTGAACTCTCCCAGTTCATAACCCACTTGACCAGTTGCCAAGAGGTTTTTGGCTTCTGCAGGATCGACTTCAGGGGTTGATTCTTTAAAACAATGATCTGGTGAACCCAGGTAGTACACCGGCATGTGGATAGCGGGTATCCATGTCTGTCAGTACCCTATTCATGTAGTACACCGGTCCCTGAGCTCCTTCGTGCTCCCTGACTAGCATGGAGCTAAGTGCCGTGTTTGACGTAGCCAGGTAGAGGTATAGGTCCTCAACCACGGATGGTGAACTCAGGAGAGGTGGGCTGACTAGGTATTCTTTTAGCTCTTTGAAAGCTTCTTCACACTCCTCAGTTTAGCGGAATCTGGACGATTTCATCCCTCTAAGCACCTTGAAGAAGGGCAAGCATTTCTCTGCAGACTTGGCTAGGAACTGCGACAGAGCTGCTAGCCGTCCTATGAGCTTCTGTACTTCCTTCACTGTTCACGGATGACTCATGTCGAGGATGACCTTAATCTTTTACGAGTTCGCTTCTATACTATGTTGTGACACGATGAAGACTAGGAACTTCCCAGAGGTCACCCCGAATGCGTATTTGGCCGGGTTGAGTTTCATCATGTGTTCTCGGAGGACATGGAAGGTTTCCTCTAGGTCACGGATGTGATTGTCGGCTACCTTGATCTTTATGAGCATGTCATCGACGTACACCTGCACATTCTTCCTGATCTGAGCTTCAAACATCTTGTTTACTAGACGGTGATAGGTTGCACTGGTGTTCTTGAGGCCAAAGGGTATCACCTTGTAGCAATACGTCCCTTGGTTGATCATGAAAGAAGTGTGTTCCTTATCGTCCGGGTGTATCTTGATCTGATTGTAACCCGAGTAAGCGTCCATGAAACTCAGGAGCTCGTGTCCGAGCATGGAGTCCACTAGTTGATCAATCCAAGGGAGAGGATGTCCTTTGGGCAGGCTTTGTTTACGTCGGTGAAGTCCACGCACATTTGCCACTTGCTGTTGCTCTTCTTCATGAACACGACGTTGGATAGCCAGTCTAAATATTGTGCTTCTCTAATGAATCTAGTGTCCAACAATCTCTTTACTTTTCCCTTATAGCTACCAGCTTCTCGATGGAGTGGTTCCTGCGCTGCTGTCGTACAGACTTGTGGCCGAAATTGAGAACCAACTTGTGGACCATTACTCCAATGGGTATCCCGGGCATGTCGGTAGGAATCCACGCGAATATGTCAGAATTCCTATGCAGGAACGTGATCAACCGGTCACAGTTGGCAAGAGGGAGAGAGCTGCCCACATGTACGCACTTTTCTGGCTTAGCAGGGTCCAGAGGAATTACTTCGGTTGCTTCTCCTGACTGGGCTTATTGCAGTGTGACTTCATCGTAGAGATCTAAGTCTCCATCCAAGCGGTTTGACGACACTGGCGTAACTTGGGATAAGTAGCACGTCCATCCATCACCAAGTCCCCGAGCACCTCTCCTACACTGTACGGGGTCAAAAACTTTATCTTCATATAAGGAATCGAGGTAACGGCCCTGAAGGCCGTGAGGAAAGGTCTGCCCAAGATGGTGTTGTAAACGGATGACAGATCGATGATGCAGAATGTTAACTCTTGTGTGGTGATGCGCGAGTATGTTCCCATCGTGATCTCCAGCTGGACTATCTTCTATACCGGTACAGGCTCATTGTCCAGGCCATATAGAGGGCCATCGGCCGCTTTCATTTGGCTTTATTTTAGTCCAAGCTTAAAAAATGCGCTAAGATACAGCAAATTTTGAGAGTTTTCATTATCGACAAAAACCTGTTTCATTTGGTAGTCAACCGAATCATCTGAAATGAGGGCTGATACGACAAGAGGATCAGAATGGGAGAAAGTTACATAAGCCATATCGTCGCTACTAAAGTTAATGACATCACTCCTATCCTCTATCTTCACTCTCTTGTTGCTGAAAGTTTGCTCGGGCTGTGTCTGCCTGCTGCTCTTGGCCGGCATAGTTGAGATCATGCTTATATGCAAGTGGCTGTACAGTTCTTAGGAGGCTTGCTCGCCTCACCTTCTGAGGTCTTGAGGGCCTGCCTCGAGCCCTTCACGAACTGTTTAAGGTGTCCATGGCGGATCAGGCCTTCTATTTCCTACTGTATGGTCCGACAATTCTCTGTAGAATGTCTAAGGCAACGATGGTACTGGCAGTACTTTGTCTGGTCATTGCCGCTTGGGCCCTTCGGCTCCTTTGGTCACTTGAAGAACTTTTCATCCTGGATCTATATCAGGATGTTCGCACAGGTATCATTTAGAGGAGTTAGGGACATTGGCCGGTGCTCCTTCCTCGATCCCGGCAAAGGACGTTGCTGATTGCGGCACTCTAGGAGGCGACTGCTATCACTGTTCCTCTTCTTGCCGGTGGTAGGTCTAGGGACCTCCAAAGGGTGGTCCACACACTCGGGCTTCCTCTATAGAGATGTAGGCTCGGGCAATAGTTTCTGCTTTCCGGAAGGATTGAGGGCATTGATACGATAGGTGCTTGAAAAAGTCCCCAACTACCAATGTAGCGCAGAAGGAGTTGAGCTTCGACTCGTTAGAGAGCTGGGGGATCCGGCGTGCCTCAGTAATGAAGAGGTTGAGAAATCGCTTCAGGCTTTCGTTTGTCATCTGGCGGAGGCGGACCAGGTGCCACGGTTACTTCTCCTCTCTCCAATCGGAGGCAAACTGGCTCAAGAAGCTATCTGGGAGCTCGTCGAAGGAGCGGATGAAATTTGGTGGGAAGCCATAGAATCAAAGCAGCGCATCCTCCCTGAGGGTAATGGGGAAGCACTGGCACATTATGACCATGCTCGCTCCCTGAAGGGACAGGTGAGTACGGAAACATTTAAAGTGATCCATCGGGTCCTTGCTCCCGTTGTACTCTTTCAGTATGGGCATCTTGAACTTGCGTGGGAGCGGCTCGGTTCGGAGATCCATGGTAAAGGGTGACCTTCACAGGTTGGCCAAGGATCATGCGGGTCTCTCCTTGTGCAGGAGATCCCAAAGTACTTTCACATTCTCATCCATTGGTGGATCTGACTTGCTTCTCTATGCGTTGATGATATCGAGGATCTTCGTGTGACCCTGTTGGTACTACTGAGCTTGTCAGTTGTGGCGGCTTCCCGCATGGGGCGGCCAAGCACTGTTGGAGTCTGCGGTCGTCGGCCTTCCTTCACCGCGGGACTTACCGGGGTTCCGCCTCTCTGGGGTCTCCTCCCGCTCGTCCCGGTTAGGGTGGCCTTTAGCCATAGATTGGGCCCTGCTATCAGAGGCTGCCTAGGCCCCGGCGTCGTCAGGCTGGTCTGATCTTCTCCTAGGGGCTCCTACGCGACACCTTCCCCTCCTGGAGGATGACGCCTGGGATGATGGAGGAGAAGTCCCCATCCACGGTGTGCCTGTCCGTTTGCAAAGGGCCTGGATCACCAGCGTCATATCACCCATGTCTGCAGCCAGGCAGTGAACATCGGGCTCTGGACAGACGTCTGCACAGCTACCTACTGATGGGTCATCGCTGCGGGCAACGACATCTCTTGCTGTGGCACCAGCTTGTGCACTCGTGTTTAGCATCTCGTTGTGAAGGAATGAGTGTGAGGAGACGCTAGGCTTCTTGTCTCGTTCCCACAGACGGTGCCAATATTACGTTATGGGTCTCGATTTTTGTAAAGATTAGGGATCCTTTGGATTCCTTGTCATCTGGAGGTTATCGTGAACGGGTCTAGTCTCCGTCTCTGTAAACTTGAGACCTGCACAACACAACTAACAAACAAGAGGTAAAAGGTCTGACGAGATTTCTTCAACCGAAAACATTCCGACGCTCAAGTCAGTAACTTTTCATAATAAACGGAAAGGGGCGCACGCATAGAGGTGCACGAAAATATGTTGGAAATGCATTGGGAGTCCGTGAATGCGGGTGGGGGAGATTTAGCGAGCGGGTATTAGGAGGCCTAGCTCCCGGAATGCACTGCAGCGGGTGGCTAATTCTCGCCGCCTGAGAAGACTGAGATAGTCGGATCTGGAAGATGGCTTTTTAGCTTAGTTTTCTTGACGTAGAGTCGATTGTCCAGGATCTAATCAATCCCCTTTTCCCTGTAGAAGGGGAGGGATTTCATAGGCCCCCTGGTTGGGGGCTTCGGGTGCAAGAATCCCCGTTACAGGGATTTGCTAGCTACTGATTGTTGTCAGTGGTCGCCGGTGTGTTGGTTGTCTCCTTGTGGTGATAGGTAGGCTGCTAGGCGTCACAAGTCATGCTTGGTCTACCCTTTGTACTGGGATTGGTCGGCATTGACCAATCCCCGTCACAAGTCACATTGCGTTGACCGTCTGCGAGCAAGTTGGCCGCCAAGACGGTCAACGCCAACATTGACCGTCTTGGGCTTTCCAATTCCTGGGCCCGTCTTCTCACTGGGCCGTCAAAAATGTTGACCGTCGTCCTAGGCCTTTGACCTTCGTGGGGCCAGCCCATTTTTAGTGTACCTATCAAAATTATAAATTTTTCTAATTTTTTAAAGTTTTTTCTCTTAAAATATCCTCATACTAAAAAAATAATAATAAATATTCATTTTCAAACTGAATTAATCATATACAA
>JAODPA010013098.1:0-38872 GCA_025585075.1 Nepenthes mirabilis
TTTTATAATAATAAAAAAAATGAGGCACATTAAATAAAAATTCAACAATTATCATACAACATCTTAGCACCCTTGCCGTTCATAAACATCCCTAAGATTAAGTGACTAGTTTGTTGAATTGTGTGACGAAATGACCATGCTGGTCTTTGTGATTCTTCTTCAGCAGCTTCTTTGTGCGAGTTGGCTAACTAATTGACCTTAGAGCCACATAGTAACGGACCCACCTCTTCTATAAATTACATTTTGAGAGCGTTGAAATAAAGTAACATTTCATTAAAATTTTAAGAATAAAGGTATCATGAAATTTAAGATTTGACACATTTCTCAATACATCGACGTTATTGTCCTTGGCCATCCTTTTTATTTGTAATTAAATAATATTAGCTATCATTTGATTTCATCAATGGAGAAGAATATCGATTGGCATACAATAGCATGTAAATGCCTATCAAATGGCACAGAATAAGGCATTAAATTTCTAAAAGAGAGAAGAAGAAGAATAACAAATCTACTCAAATCATGAAATCCAAGTCTCAGATGTAAGTCCCAACAGCATAGAGGTGTTCTTCTGCAAAAAGGAAGGTGGGTAATTTTGCTTATCTAATAGCTGATCACCTTGCATTAAAAAAAAAAAAAAAAAAATCCTCCACTGGAAGTATATTTTTACCTGACACAAAATAACGTCCACCAAAGGCATTAGTCTGTACCTGCATCAACGTCGATTTGAGGGGATCGATGTCGAGATTGAGGTAATGCTGCAGAATCTGATGCATTCGGACTACAAGGATGTGTAACTCGTTGACCCTATCGAGTTGAAGAAATACACAAAACAGATCAGAGTTGGTATCACAGAAAAGTATGTATTTGCATAAAAAAGCATTGTCAACATAATGCATGTAAACACTAAAAAAACATATGGACAAAACACGGTAAAGCAGTCAGCATAGCACTTGCTATCATAGGCAAGCAGAGTTTGTATCACGCTCGAGACATTAGGAGGAGGAGAAATGATTATAAGACCGGTTCAATATATTTTAACATGCAATTATAATTCTAGCCACCCAAGTTGCTAGAATATGTTTCATAAATTGGGCAGGCTTACAAACCATTTCAATCGTGGGGTGTACGTGATGTGCTCATGTAAGTGTGGTCTGAACTACACGGACATTTTATCACATCCTTATATGATGTGCTCACGTTAGTGTGTTCTGAACTGCAAGGACATTTTACCACATCCTTATGACATCTTGCGATCATATCATCTCTCAACTCAACACCTTTTGTAGCAAATCAATTAATAAGAAAACTATAAGTTCTTAACATAATGGATAACATTGGGAAATATATACCCAAGCTATTGGTACTTATGTTTACCAAACAACAATATTCAATGATAACTTTGTACATTTACTTTATACGAAGGATTCAATACCTCCTCTTGAAACAGCAGGTTTAAGTACTATTTGGTACAGTGATGTATTCTTTAGGAAAAAAATTGTCAAGGCAAAATGTAAAAAGGTGAAATTCAGGTGACCTTAGCGTTTCTATGTAAAGAAAGTAGAAAAAGAATTTCTTTCAAATTGTCAAAAGGACAGGATTTTGAAAAGACAGCAGACGTAGTGAGATCAAGGCTCTATCTGCTAACTGTCACAGGGTCAAAATATACACAGCCAGGGCTTTCAGGAAAACAAGTAAATTAGTCGAAGTGCAAAAGGGCAAAGGAAAGAGAAATGAATTCTGGAAAAGCTGGATGCAGCTTCCAGCTAAAATTGGAAATGACTGCAAAACACTGGGGCATTATGGGTGCTCTTGTCAAGGTCGGGAGGCCAAGTGTCCAACATTTGTCATAGCACCAAAAATCATAGCACCAAAAATCGATTAAAAAGTGATCTACATAAGAAGTGGCAAATAAGAAAAGAGCGGTTCTAGAAATATGTTGTATGCAATGGATTACAGCCAGAATTTTTTTAAAGGGTCCTCGATTACTTTTGCCCATATAGTTCATGGTGCAATGATGAGCAGGTGTTCATAAGGTCTGAATCACAAAGAGTATTTCACTACTTCATTATTTGTTTGACTATAAAAGATAACAATATGAGGAACAAGTGAAAAAGAATAAAGTAAAAAATGCAGACTAGATGAGAATAATACCAGCAAGTAGTGAGTGTTACTCCCTGAATCAACATGTGATAAATCATCGTCTTCCCGAGCTTGAGTTTCTTGATCTTTATGCTGCCACTGAGAATGTTGCTGTGGTTGTTGTTGCATTTCCTCCTGTTCCTGTTGTTGGATTTTAAGTGGCAGCTGCTGCATTATTTGCTGATGTATTGACTCCTGATCTTCCTCCAGCCCTTGTGGATGCGGCAATAACTGCTGTTGCTGCTGGAGCTGATGCTGCAATGACTGCTGCTGCTGAAGGTAAAGTAGATACTGCTGTTGCTGAAGTTGGTCATACTGCTGCTGTTGCTGGTATTGCTGCTGTCGCTGTTGCAGCAGTTCCTGCTGCTGCTCCTGTTGCTGCTGCAGCTGCGGCATTGTTGGCTGTGGCTGCTCCTGCTGTTGCAGCATTAGTGTCTGCTGATCAGATTGTTGCTGTTGCTGCAGAAGTTGCAGCTGCTGATATAGTTGCTGCAGCTGCTGATATGATAGCAACTGCCGATGCTGCGACTGCAACAGCTGATCAGGAGGTGGCTGTTGCTGATGAGGCTGCTGATACAATCCTTGCAGTTGTTGAAGCTGCAGCTGCAACTGCTGCTGATACTGTAATTGCAGGAACTGCAATTGCTGATGGAGTTGCATTGGTTGCTGTTGCTGATGGGGTTGCATCAGTTGCTGTTGCTGTTGCTGCTGATGGGGTTGCGGCATAGAGTATGATTGTTGATGTTGCAGAAGAAACTGCTGCTGCTGCTGGAAATAATAATATTGAAACATCTGAGCATATGCTTGGTCATTCTGAGCATATGCATATTGCTCATTGCTTGGCATTTGAAATGGAGCTTGAGGATACGCAACAGGTTGGACGGGCAAGTGAAACTGAGTTACAGATGCAGAGTTCTGATTGTGGGCATTCTGCATTTGCCTGGCTTGACCAACATTCAGATTCTGCCTCTGGGCCCTCCTCTGGAATCGTGAACTATCCTGATACCTGGACTGACGATGATGACGCTTAGTCATATGAGATTGAGCACCCATTTCATTGGGCAAGCAATGTCGGGGTGAACGTGATGGTGCTGAATGCTGTTTGTCTTCCAAACGACGAGAAGTATTTTGTCGATCATCTGGATGCCAGTGTAAAGCTTGTCGTGATGGAGAAGCTGAACTCCCATGACGACGTTGACCTTCTGAATGTTCAATAGGACTATCTTTTTGTGCAGAAAACAACCATTCTCGATCCATTTGATCTTCTAAATGCACAGGAGAATCAAAATCTAAGGGACCTCTTCCAAAAATATTATTGCTGTGCAAGTTTTGACCTATCTCTGAGGGTCTAGGTAGCTGTGAATGTTCTGGTGTTGATATAGAGCTGTGATGGCTTGGTGTAGTACTTGGACACCGATCAAATCTTTGGGCAGAATTGTTGGCCTGACCGCCAAATGGGCTGGATACAGAAGGGATTACATCAACATTGCAGTCATTTTCTGGTATAATACCATTTGAGATGGATGGTTCTTGAGGGACTTCGGACCTTGATGGTGATGGGTTTGAATTGGCATCGCGAGCATTTAAGGAAAGGCTATCCATCTTACATGACTGTAGTTCCTGTTCAGATTCTCGTTCCAGCGGCTGTTGCTGAAAGCCATTTGATTCAAAGGGTTTCTCAGCTTGTACAGAATCTACATCATTAGCAGCTCTATTCAGAGGTTCATCACTTTCATCAATTGGTCTACATGCATCATCCATGGACTTCTTTGCAACCACAGAATGAACCAGTTCTAAAGTACTCGGTGTGGCATTAGCTACTTCAGACTGATCATTTATAGCCTGGTCAAACTGGTCAAGGTTGGACGCCAGGGATAGTTTCTCCACTTGAATGGGTAGCTCCATCAAATCATTTGAATTAGCATCTCCCAAACTCTGAGCAACGTCCTTTTTTGCATCTGTCTTTGTCTTCAGAATTGCACCATCTCTAGCAGGCTGCTTATACGAGTTGGCTCTAAACCAGTGAGGAAACAATTTCATATGCCGATACCATGCCCTCCTCAAGTGATGGATGGTTCCATGTAAGTCGACATACTGCGATAGTTGCAAATTCAGAAACAAAAGCTATCAAAACACCGTAGCTGAAGCATAAACATCACTGATTCTTGAGATGAAGATCTATCGAAGACAAATCAGAAGAAAATACTAGATATTAATCAACTGCTCGTATGTCCAATGACATCCAAGGCCCAAGTACTAGGCATGTCTCATGATTAAGCTTGTTAAAAGTACTGACACAGAGATATATAACAAAAAACAGATATCACCTTTCATCTGTGCCACTCACGGGATTTAGCTTTAATCCAGTGTGGTATTTGAAACATAATTATGTTAATTGTGCAAGGACACAGAAATACTTTGAAATTAAGGGTATTTAACTACTTGAACACAGCATTAAAAGATTAACATCAATTGAGTATATAAACATTCAGCACATAAGTTGCAAGAACAAATGCTGACCTCTAAAAAAAGTCTTGATAAATCCTCCCGATCTGTAGTGCTTAGACCAGGAGATAAATCCAACCTTGGCGATAAAGCATCAGCTATAACAGAGTCTACAATATTCACCTGCCGTGCTCCTTCATGCATCATAGCAAATTTTATAAGTTCCTGTAACATAGGAATTGCGATTAAGATGGCCATTATTAATTTTTTCTTTAGCAATTCAATTGAACAAAATTACAATTATCAGATTAACGTCTCAACATCATTACAGATGGTCTCCATTTTTTTTATTCCACTATGTGATCTTTACATATATGTTTGTGTCTCATACTTGAACTATTGTGACAAAATTTACCTTTCAGGGAAAACATACCTCCAGGAGTAATTTGCAGTGACGCACATGATGAATGCCATCTAGCAGGATGTCTCGGGTGGCATCTACACTATTAGTCATCTATTGGAAAGGAACGAACGCAATGAGAAAACCTCACTCCCAGATTCCATTACGATAAAAAGACAAAATGTACAGGGGTTTAAGAAGATTACTCTTTCCTATAGAACAAAGAAAATATACTCAGAAAATTATTAAACAAATAAAAGCATTTCTACAGGAAAGAGATTGATGCAAAGACATTCATTCAGATAATATAAGAGTCATCAAAGGAAAAAAATCATCCCAACAAAACTGAATAAACCAGTCGCGAACAAGTTGAAGGAAACGATACGGAGAGCAAGTCCATAAATCAAACAATTGCTATTACCATAATTTAACAGTGGAAAAGCAGTCTCAAAATGATGTGACTTGACACGATGTGGCTATGAATTCCTTACCATGTACTGAAGACGTGAATAATGGATGTACAATATTGGAAGAGTGTGCGACTTCCTCTCTGCAGCGACTTGGAGTGCTTCTTTGTAAACATCAGATGCTGCAACATAGTTCCCCTGACAATGTAGACAAAGGAATAGCAATTGCTCAATCACATTCACTGTAAATTAGATGCTCTATATAGATAGAACTTAGCTCATTGCATACCATTCGTTTTTCCATGTTAGCTTTTCTCATAACATTTTCTATGAAGTAAGATTCATAATCAGTGTCACAGTGGAGAAATGCAGCACGTGCACCATCGATCTCACCTATTTGCTCCTTGAAGCTAGCATTAAAAAGATGAACTGCAGGCACAGACTGCAATGCACATATGAGCAGGTCTATAAATCTCCAGTGATATATAAAGCAATATGGGCAAAGCATCCTATAAGAAGCAAGCAACCAATTCTGAATGGAATGCAAAAAAGTATTGTAAATCTCTACAAATGAATACACAAATTACAATTATTACTTTCATAACAAGCTTAATTTCATTAATTCCCCCAAATTATCCTCAGAGAGTCAAGACTCAAGACATTAAACAGACAGGTTCTTGAGTCTGTTTAATAATCAAAATTGTTAATACTATATCAACATAAAGGTGACCTAATGCACGAGACTCCCACATAATAGGGTATGGAAGGTCAAATGTATGCAATCTTGCCCTTAGCATTACAAAAAATTGTTTGAATCCAAACTTCAGATCACAATTGAGCAACCAAACCATAAACCCAAATGGTTAACCTCAATGTTTTCATTTTCCATGATGTCAAAAATACAGTACACCCATTGGTGGATTAGACATGGAGTTTAATTTATTGGCTGGTATATGTGCACAAAACACAAGGGCTCAAATATTGTTAACTTTCCAAACAGAGTATCCCCGATATACAGTTCAATGGGACTGGAAATCAGCTATTGGTAGTGCAGCTACACATTTCACTTGATGTAACTTATGATTATTAAATTGATGCAGCTATCTTAAGTGTAGTAGTTTCCTGGCACCTAAGGAAGAGAGAAAATGACCAATTGCCACGTGATTAAGACTGCCATAAGGAATTCAAGAAGATTCAAACCATGGTCATCTGTTTTGTACCATATGAGGAATGAAGGTGGGGTTGAGTTTGAGCTGTTTTTTGCGTAACAATTGGAGCCGTGCTTTGATAGGTAAAAGACATGTTTTGTAAAAGGGTGCCTAAGGACCACATAAATTATAAAGTATAACCTAGCTTTTAAAACAGTAAATTCTACATTTCACAAATGACATGTGAGACACCTACAGCATTGAAGTTAGTCTGCAACAAAGACAGGACATGTCATGGTTCATGATGATTTTCATTTCTATGCTCTGAAACTGCAATGTTATCAGCTACAAATCAGATAATGATGTATAGAATATAGAAACAGATGGTGGAAATTCTTTAAATATATGTTCAAATTTAAATATGAAATCAATTCATTATTAGAAATATAGTACTCAGAACATGCCATGTACAGAGCGATGCGGTAAATGAATACAGAGGGCCTAGGAGAAGACAATATCCCTTTTCTAAGGGCAGGTTGGAGGAAAAATCATGAGAAATAGATTACGTTCCAAATCTGGTGGATTAAAGCATTTCAGCAGTCATATCACCGATTCATACCTTCAAATAGATTTGTGTTGCTCGCTCTAGTGCATCATTTGCTATCTCTCTGCCACCCTTGGACTCCACAAAGTCCACATAGCGCATCCAAAACTCAGGATAATTGGCACAAGGAATCAAGCACCTTTCATACAGTTTCACAGCCTGTCATTTGTTTGAAACGAGCATTTTTCAGATGTTTTACAATGGTAGAGGAGACAACAATAGTAGCAGCATAGTAAACATTTTCTCCATAATGGCATACCCAGTCAAAATCTCCATTCTTCTCAACAAAATCCAAGTATTGATGCCAGTTTTCTAGCTGATGGTCGTCAACTGGCTTTACATGGAAATAAGGTCTATGTATATTTTTCTCAAAGAAATGTATTTCTGTATTCAGATGGCATGCTCTCAAGTACAAATGTTCCCCAACAGATAAATACTTCGCTAAAGCTTCAGACCTGGTGGATGGATCCAGCAAGTTATTGATGACATGGCAGATTTCATCAACATCAAGTACTGCAGCTTCGGCATCAGTCTCAGCTTTGTAATGCACCTTCTCACTAGATTTTCCCTGACATCCCAACTCCGCTTCCCAAATGGCAACCAATTTCTTGAAACTAACGATGTAAGAGACATCATTGGGTAAATCTAGTGTTTGAAGTTCTGCAAGAGTCAAATGTATAACCACAAAAAGAAGAAAAGAAAAATTCAAGAACAAGGGGAACTACAAATTTCACCTTCGTCAGCAAATTCAACAGATCTGGATGTGCACATAATGCTAATTTAAACACCATTGTCATTTCTCTCCAAATCTGATCCACTGAAACCACAATCATCTACCTTGTAGTCTTATCTCAGTTTCACTGTAGTCTAACCTCACTTGCATCAAGTAATGCTTTGTTAAGAAACTAAGATTTATGCTGATCAAAAGCACAGTCTAATATGTGTCAAAGAAAAGCAATTGTATTTGATAGCACTAGTGAGATCCAGTCACATATGAGGTGAATGAAACCATTCCCTTCTTCAGATGATCAAGTACAGAATAAATTAGAAAGAAGTGGAGTCCCTTATAAGTTGTAATCTGAAATTTTAACTATCTTCTAATTTAAAGGCATTTGAAAAATAACGAAACTACCTTGTTCTTAGGCACTGTGTCAGTAATGTGGAAACCTGTCTCTCAGACTTGGAGGGATGCCTCAGACAGCAGACAGCTGACTATGAATAAATATCAGACATATGCTACACATGGCATGACAGATCTTAAGGTTGAGTCAAGAAACCAATGGTGGAAATTACCTGAGGGAAAGAGGGATGACAGTCCACTTCCAGTGCAAGAAAACATTAATGAAAAGAACAAAAGGCAATGACCCAAGGGTGATTACCCTATAAAGGCGGTAGCAAGATTTATAATTAAGAATATTAACACAATTTGGTAGGTGCATAAAACATTTCAGTGAGACAAAATGCATATTTAACTCTCAAAATGGAATCTCAAAGTTAAAAATGGAATAATCTCTATCTGAAGAGCTGAAAGGATGGCTCGGAAACTGTAATATCCATAAACCAAGCTCCATTTACTACTGAAGCAACTAATTTCAAGCTCCTGAAATCTACTGTAACTAAAGTGGAAGTTGATAGTGGACAAAAGAATATAAGTTGAAGGTCAAGAAGAAGCCCTCTGATCAAACTAAACAAAGGAGAGGAGGGACAAGACAACGAGGGAAACTGTCACAGTGTATTTGCATTTCAGACTGAGATAATAGACAAACTTAGTACGTGCCTTCTATCTATTAACCTTTGAATTGTATTGAAGATACAAAATTTGGGGTTCTATTTTACAATTGTAGTACTTTTCTCCATTCTACTGCAAACTAAGGTAACCTGGATATGATTTATACATGGGACCACGCCCATTGTGGGTTCCTCTTTTCCTTTGTAATATAAAAATTCACTTAACAAGAAAAGGTACCTCTCTTTTTATTCTACTGGTCACAAATTTGTCCAATTGGAGAATTCAGGACATCATTATGAGTCAATAATGTACAGCTTCCCTTCACTCTCCTCTAAAAATGGAACACCCATAAAAAGGGAATAGTCTTTGCTTTACATTTGCTCTCATTCCATTTTCATTTTCCTAACTTCGCTCCACCAAATTAATTCCAACAGATGGCGAAGATAACCGCAACAAAAGATGCCATTCATTATGCCATTTATCTTGTTCCTCTTGGAATGCCTCTGTCACAAAAAGAGATGCCCACAATGGAGACATTCAATATGACGGAAGCCTATATCTGCCGCCCCTCTTGTATTGGACACAATTGAGACAAGACTAGGCTAGTAGATTGTTGATCCATCTCATGGACGGGAGTGACAGAAGGAACTCAGTATATGAATGATGCCGATATCCATGAAAAAGGATAAAGTATATTTCAGAAAACAGGATATGTCATTAGAATAGCATGCACCTGCTGGATATTATAATTCTTCTGCTAGGATTATATACTACGATAAGCAATATTATATAAAGAACCAGAGATGAAAACTTCTAACCAACAAAGCAACATGGAAGTTTAACATCAATTCATATGTTGACAAAGCTCTATGTATAAAGCTGACTTCGGATAAAAGGAAAGGAGGAGATAGGCTAGGACATACCTATCATAATATTGATGCAACTTTTTTGTTGGAAATGTCAGAGTTTGGATATAAATGTGAGCTAGGGAACTCCAATTTTGCTGAGAAAACTCATATTCGATGTATTTATCCCATAGGATATAGCATATGTAATCCTTTCCAACAAACGACAGTCCTCTTCTGAATAATCTGCCACACAGACAAAAGTACAGAATAATGGTTGAAATTATAGGCCAGACTTTGCATGTCACAGAACAAAATGCACACAGGAGGGGAACATGGAAAAGCTAAAAAGTAAAAAAAAAATCATATGCAATAAAAAACTCTACAGATATTAAAAGAAAAGATTTATTAGATATTGTCACTATCACATTAATGACCGATCAGTCCATGGATGCAAATATCAACTAATATGTATCGGTATCAAAGCATCTCGATACCAATATTTCTTAATATTGCAACAATGTCACTATATTTTTTCACATTGGCCAATACAACTGATACATTAGCTAATACGGCCCTGTCGACTTATGATTTCAAAAGTTCTTTCCCGTCTGATATATTTGATACTAAAATATATTGTTTGACATATTCGATAACGATACGATCGCAATTGCAACCGATACCATTATTTTCAAACATGCCAATCACATTACACAAATTATAAACTCACCACCATCGATACTCATACTATGAAGTTATGGGCATTGGCGGTAGAAAAGAGATCAAGGCTGACAAGAGAACCAATTTGGATTCAGAAGGGGTCATCTGTTGGTTAAGGCATATAATGGAGCAATTTGATGAAGTCAGACTTAAATAGAGAGGGTGAGCTTCCCCAAATATAGGCAAGACCTACAACGAAATGGATGGAGGTCACAGTTACAAACCAATGCAATGGTAATTATGCATATCTGACTCTAACTAGAACTCACAATACCAGAAACCTCGTGAATTGGGTCAACCTTTAGGAGGACCTGCATATTGTATTTATCAATTTGAAGGCATGTAATAGAGCTATGATGAAAAGTCCTCTATAGAAAAAAAGAAGGATCGTCCATTGCAAACATCCAAAGTCAAACAAGACATGTCCAATGGAGGAGTAACATGTGCGAAGAGACATGCAAGAGAAGCACTTAAGATGGTTTATTCGTGTGAAAAAGAACAGCTGATGCACTTGAAAGGAGATGCAAAGGGATGGAAGAAATTCACTTTAAAGGGGATTCAGAAAGACAAAGGGAAAGCTTGAAGTAGGCCATTGAGAAAAAGGCTTTTGGTTCTGTTCACCCACTTTGAACAAGGAGGCTGTGTATTCATTTCCCATTACATCTTTATGATCAGAAGCCAAAAGTCAAATTCAATTGATAATTGCAAAAATTGAATACAGTAAGGTTGTTTAATAGTATCATTCTATAAGATCACTAAGAAGCAAACTCATACAGCCTATCAAAACTTAGCAGATTTTAGCAGAGTTCACCGTAAGTGTCACTATTTTGAAGTTGAATGCAATATATATATATATATATATAGTGAAACTTGAAAACCTATTGTTTCCTCTTCTTTTAATTGTTTTTTACAAATATAAACTCTCTAATTAGCAAAAAACTAGTGCTTGTTAGATGCCAGTAACTTTCATATTGCATTAATAAATGGAATTGAACAACATTCAGGCTGAATTCTTGTAAAATCTTTAGACCCAAAGCTATAAATGAGATCTTGAGTATCAAATCCCCCTTGTAAGAACCTTGAGTGATCTCAAAATATAAAATCTCTAAAGATAAGCTTGAGTAACCTTTAGAATTGTCCTCCATTATCAAGAGAAAATAAACCATGTGTGGGAAAATTAGTTCAATTGCCTAGAAAGGGAAAATGGCAAAATTTACCATGCTGATCTATTCATTCAATGAGCAGTATCAATTCAAGGACATAGAAATATTGGAAAACATTAAAAATGTATGCAATTGAAATAAGAAAACACATATTATGGAAGGCCATACAATACATACTTCTCCAACTATCATAAGCGTTAATACAGGAGCATAACTATGAGGCCAACACCCTAAACATGCATTTCAGGGTAGCAATCACTTCCAAAAGCTTCATAATGATCTTTTCCTACCTACGAATGTCAAGTGGATCCTCGAAATAAGAAATACCAAAGCTACAGTACTCAACCCATACATGGACAGAGTATGCTGCTGATTCAACGGCCCGTTCGAAGACTTCAACTACCTCATCAAGAGTGCATAAGCGGGCCTTGTGGTCAGCATACTTTCTCCAGTAACCATAACACAAGGGGTACTCAGACAAGAAAGAATCATATATCAAACACAACTTATCTATGTCATCCTGCACTCATCACACAAAAGAAAGTGCCAATCAGCCTGAGAGCAATATACTTATAACTGATAAAATCCTCTCTATCAAGAACATGCTGAAAGGCACCCATGGTCATAAATATGCCGATGGAAAAAAATGCAGAATAATTATGGCAGAAAGAAAGTGAGAAAGAGTTAATACTTCTTCTGCATCTTTTGAACAAATATAATAACTTTGATCAACTATCAGGCCCAAACAGCTTTCCTTTTCTCCCTTCTACTTCCTTTCATATTTCTGTGTTCTTTTCTTGTATGTTTTTATGTTTGTACTCGAATTTCCCACACATCGCAATGCCTAGGCCAAAAGGCAGGACAGATACAGTTAACACAAAGGTGGAAAACTCGATCATGGAGAAAAATTTGACCATGAAATTCACTATCAACCTATGTATAGTTAATCAATAGACTAGTTCTAAAATAACATTATGCATGTCATCACATGCAATAAAGCTCTATTGCCTTATTCAAAATGGACCTCTAAAAAGTATTCACAGCCTTCATTAAGAGGAAAATCTCTGTATAATAGACAAAATTCTAATTATGTCCACATCAAATCGGCGAAGATGAGGACTTCCATTTGAATTGTCAGCTATTATCGTCTTGCCTCCCATTCTCTCTCATACACAGATGCATGTGCATGCAACCACAAAGTGTCCCTGGCAAAAGGTTAAGAAGGAGCAGTGCAGGAGCTAGATTAAAAATCTTTGTGGAGACAGTACCACACTAGTACATAGATTTGACATTATAGATCTTGTCGAAACTACAACTACATATTAAAGGAATGAAATCTAAAATAATAGCGACACAAATAGCTAAATCCATTGTTGTTGAATAACTCTACAAAAGCATTATGATTTTTTTTAATATAAAAGATGAATTAAATTCAACAAAAAAATGAATTGAATACAATATTGGATTAGAAAAGCATTTTTTGATATGGTCACCTCTTAAAAGCCAAACATGTTCGATTCAATATATCCTATTTTTGGAATCATGGCCAAGGTTTTTTTTCTCACATAAATTTTTCTGAGCTTAATCAATAAATAACCAACAAAGTTTTGTTGAAGCTGATTGAAATTCAAGGCTTTTAAACAGTATTTCTACATCCAAAATTTAAAACCAAAGCCGTTTTATTGCAAGTTGCACGCTCTCTTGTTTGGATGAAATAGTCTACTGCATGAAGGTTACTTGCAATATGAAATCTAACAGAATTAATACAATTAAAGAGGCAGCGATTGTGCTATGATGGGAAACCAAAAATTCTCTTACTTCCCAGAATCCAATAATCAATGCAGAGCAGTAAGAAGACCATTTGTTACAGTAGGCCTTGCGACAGAAAATATTCCAAAAAGATATTAAGGGATGGATCATTGCAAAGACAATCATGAAGCCACAACTTAATAGAGCTTATGCAATCGATTCAGCATAAATCATATAGATGCTTTTTCTTGCGCATTATTTGCAATATTTCGCCTTGAATTCTGAATTTTGTTAGTGTTAAGAACCCTGTTCCAAGGTCCAACACCAAGCCCAAATCTACCAACAAACACAACACCCAAAACTAGGATTTATGTGAAAATTCCCCCAACTTGCACAATAATACTTAAATGATACATAGATTTGATAAACGAAATACACAGCTACACAATAATAAAAAATTGAATGGGTTATACTAAATGTGTGATGAAGATCTCATAAAGACTTCCAATCAGCCCAACCAATCCCCAAAGAGAAATCTATGAAGAGCTGAAATAAGCTTTGAAAGAGCATAATGGAATGACCTTAAGACAGCCCGAGCAGCTTCTAGAGTGAAGTCTAGAAGAGCCAAAGATGTACCCAAAAGGGTCCCAAACTTGAAAACCGTCAAGTCCAAGGACAATTCTCAAATAACCAAAAAGATACTTATGGCCTGTATCTCTAATCACAATATTACCCTCACTAATATCAACATCTTTGCTGCTTCGTCCAATCTTTCATGCACCACTGGAGTGTTGATCCGCCCTGGCATAGCATAGCATGAAGCACTGTTGAACTTTGGCACTTGAGTATCTGCATAGCTTGGCACCTAACTTTATTGATTCACTAGAAAATAGCTAAATAATAACTAAATATCCCATTGAGTCTGCCGAACTGCAACCCAAGATTTTCCCACTGCTCATCGAAGACCTCACAGCCTCATCCCACGCCTTTCCGGAACCCTACCACTCCTCCCCAAAATTGGGTTCCCATCATATTACCCTGAGAGTAGGCCCTATAATTATTGTTTGCCTTTACAAAAATCTTTCGCTGAGAGAAAAGAAAGCCAGATATGCAATATAGGTGTTTCATCATCTATTGGGATAAGGCATGTCTCCATACATTCCTGAAGAATGAAGAGCTTAAACGATGACGAGATTTACCATAGCTAATGTACTGTAGGGGTAACAAAGCAGAGGGAGATGCAAGTGCTCTCCAATACAGTTCGAGAGTTTGGTGGGTGAAGGCAACAATTAATATCGAAAAAGAAGTCATGAGAAGAGAAGACATTTACATCAAGTCTTCTTTAGTCACAGCTGCATATAACATCATAGATTGGGGCACTAGAGATATAACATTTCAAATAGGGGCATAGAAAAAGCCTAAGCTATCAGCTGAAAAGCACCTCAAAAGATGAAGCATGCCACACACACACACACACACACACACACACACACACACACTACAAGGGAATAAGGTGGGGATGGAATGGCAATAAAGTGAGACTAATCTTTCAATGTTTGGTTTGTACATGAAATAAATGTTGCATCCGGAAAAAGATAATTACCACCAGCAATGCCATGGTGACTGGATTCATAAGAAACATACATGAGCAATACAAGCCTAATTATTCACAAGACGGCAAAACACATTCAAAAGAATCAAAGAAAAATAAGAAACTATAGGAGCACCCCAGGAAACAGAACATCATGTATCCATCAACATTAAAGTGTAGACCTTTTTATAAAAGTATTTAAGATTACTCTCCCTTGTAACTCCCTCAAAGACCTCAAAACTGCTAGTAAAAGAGTTCATGACTTGGCATCACTCTCCACAATTAAAATGGCTAGCTTTACACGAAACAATATTCAGCCTCTTCGTCTCTTTTTGCCCCGAAGAGGAGACCTCATTCTTTGAAATACTCATTCTTGCCATCGTTCATCATGCTTCTCTCATCCTACCTCTAAAGAACATAAATGCAAATTTATCATCAAAGACTAATGAATGCAAACTTGTTTTCTATTAGCTATTACAACTTCACCATTGCCGATTTCACACAGAACTTGCCATCAGAAATTCCCAGCATTCCGTTACGAAATCTAACAGCGGAAACCACATAAACCTCCAACAGTATCCGGAACAAACGAATAAAAAATCATTGCAGATACAAGCAAATTTATCGTCAGCAAGTTTTCCCAACTCAATAAGGAAATCATCAAGTATCCTAACAGTCCTGGAGTCAATTTTCAGTTTAATGTTTTGGACCCTCCTAATGTTTCTTACTTCCAAAAGCCTGACCTATTTCCATCCCTACTTCCAAACCACAGATTTTCTACAATTCACTAAATCACTTGTATGCCTCTGGACTCCAACCCTAATTGAAACTGTTCACTTGTCTATCCCTAAGACCACATCAGCATGCCTACAATAATCCACTTTGGCCATTTTCCTTGATCTCAACCAATAAGGCTTTAAGACAAAGACACGAGAATTAAAATTTCAATATCAAGCATGCCTAGATCAGTATCAGTTATATCAAACAATATATATTAATATCAAACGTCAACATTTTTTTAGGTCTATAACAACATCAAAATTGAGTTATACATTAAAATTAATCTCCTTTATCATATATTATATCAAATTGAGCTTAATATCCTCCTTAGTTATTGAAAAATTATCCAAAAAGGCTACAAAACATTTGAATTTGGGCTTATAAGAATAAAAAATAATTGGTTGGCACATTTTGACGGATATATTGTAACATTACGATAATTTCCTAGTACTTTAAAAATCGGTATCTAGACCCCCCATAAGCAACAAAGATGATATTTTAATCTACGCAAAGACATGAAACAAAATGGAATATTGCTTTAAGGTCTGAGTTGTTTAGGTTCACAAGAATCGATCTTCTAGGTCAATAATGGACAAGGGCATATTTTATTTAATCTTCTTCAATCCACTATGGGTGAATATCTTTAATCCACAATATAACTAATCCCCTAAAATATCTAGTCAGCTGGAAGACATCAGAATACGGGTGCATATATTTCACTAGTCTAACTTATCATCCGTGGATGATTTCAAGCTAGTGTACAAAACAAGGTGATTAGGTTGATCGAGGTTTTGGCACAAATATTCATAAAAAAATATTAACTAGCTAAGATGATTCAATTATGAACCTCAAGACTCAGTTGCACTCTAAGAAGTCCACTTATGAACACAGAGACAACTCTCAACAACTTTGCAGCAATATCCTTTTACAGGTAGAATCATCCCAATCTCACAATGATACCTCACTGCGATGCAAGCACGTCAGTGAAGACACTAGCTGCAGACACAAACTCATGTTGGGTGCGTTACTGAAACAGAGAGGACTAAATTGTCTCTATCTATTCTATGATGCTCCTCTAGCTTCTTTTCCAAAGATGATGAAGCTTCACAAAAAAAAAAAAAATGGAACTTCATGGTTAGACAAGATGCTATGTAAACAGGATCGTCTTTAGCATCTCATTATTTTAATCGCAGAATAATATATTTGATTAATGGAAGATCTAATGTCAAGCCTCCCACATACAAAGATCAATAACCCACTTCGAGCTCTATTTTACAAATAATCCATCATGCCATATTCCCATTTCAAGATTGAAGTTATAATGTAACCCTTAATCTGCAAGTGCAGCAAGAAAAATAGGCAGTATGGGAGGGAATATTACATCACGTCATGTATGATTCCAACGTGATATGTGAGACAAAATAATTTCAAGAATTCGCCTCATTCGTTCCAAGCACAGGCACTTGTTACCTGCTGGAAATTGGTATATCCGACTGCCACTATCTACCCCAGGTTATCAGAATTCGGCAGTCTAGCTCTAAGAAATCGTAAAAGAGAAAGGTGCAGACTATACTAACAGGAAATCTTTTTTCAACGTCTAAGATTAGAGCAATCCAAGCATCAAAGTCCATTGAGCCATCAGCACCAACTTCATCAAGTCTGAGCTCATCGAAACTAACTGCAGAAAAAATGTATAAATCCCCATGTAACTTATTTACCATACTGCTAGTTAAGCAGGAGACAAAGGAAGAATTTTTACCAAGATCGACGGCCATGACGGCAACGCCATCAACTACATCCGCCAACAAAGCTTCAGCATTAGAGATGCGGACGAGTTTGTGAGATTGATATTGCCAGTCAGATGGAGAGCTGAGGCTCGCTTCGCTTCTAGGGATCGAGATTTGCTAACTCCCTCTCTCTCTCTATTTCCCTTGGCAGAGTGTTTCGCTGTTGCCTGACCTACCGTGATGTATTGATATTAAAAATTTTATTAACACAAAAAATTATATTCGAGTAAAAATTTCCTTTCTGGCGGAGAATAGAAAGAATCAGGCAAAATTATAACAATAAAAAAATAAAATATAGAGAAAGGAAATAAGATTGAGCCCATAAGAAAATTTTCAGCCAATAAAAATTTAATAAAATCTCTTAAATATCATTGGATTAAAAATATTTAGATATATATACTTTTNGAAATTTTTATGCAGAATAAATTATTAGTAAAATAACATTAAAATATTTTGATAAATTTTTTAATTCTAGAAGAGATTTATCTTCGGAGCAAAGGACTCGGAAATTGAGGTAATCACGACATGCTTGTTTCCGTGACGTTATAAAGTCAAATTGGCGAAATGCTCACAGCCATACGATAGCATCAAACATAGATCTAATCTCACCACGTGTCTTTGCAGTGATTTCTGGGTTAGCCACAGTATTACAGCGGCAGGCGCGACTCCATAGATTTTTCCATCACAGCACCGTAACAATAACCACGAGCACAGCGCTTGCTCTCTCTCTCTCTCTCTCTGTGAACACTTCTGGAACCTTCCGCATGCTTCTACACATCTCGCGATCATCCAGACAGATCCGTATGCATCCTCCTCAATTATAACCCCAATCAGCAAAGAAACGGCACTTAGGCCATATCGATCCGTGCAAATTTTAGTCCGCGTAATAGTAGAAGACTTAAAAGCAAAGCAAAACAAGAAATTGGATCCAAACACTGGATTCTGAGGAGGAGGAAGACCACGAAAAGGGTGAAAGAGAGGCAAATTTAAGAAGAGGAAGAATAAGAGGTGGTGATGGGGGTGGATTACTATAAGATATTAGGGGTTGATAAGAACGCGAAAGATGATGACTTGAAGAAGGCATACAGAAAGCTAGCCATGAAATGGCACCCTGATAAGAACCCTAATAACAAGAAGGAAGCTGAAGCTAAGTTCAAGCAGATATCCGAGGCCTACGATGTAAGCCTATCTGCTCTTATCTCTCTGTCTGTCGCATCAACTTAGTAATTTGTTCTGTGGATCTCTTGTAACCAAGTTGAAATTTCTTTTCTTTTGGTGATTCAAACAGTCGAAATTTCTAGGTTCTGAGGCCTCCGTATTTAATCTACTACTTCGTTAGTAGAAAACCATCAAACCCAATTTTCGAAAACCTAGTCGTAAGTTTGAAAGGTAAAACAGAGAAGCAACTCGAGAAGTAGAAGAAGGAGACGATCCAGGACGCCTTACGATCGCCAAAATAATTGTCGTTAGAAAACATGAAATTTGTTTACTCTGTCGCATCGACAACAAAGACGAATTTTAAAAGTAATAAAGAAAGGGAAAAAAAAAAGGGAAAATTGGAAGAGGAAGGACCGTCTTCTTCGTGAATTGGAGATGACACAGAAAGCTTAACTTCTACAAGGAGGCAAGAAAATTTCTTTCTGTAATTGGATAACCTTAAATTCTACTAAAAATCACTGTTTTTCTTTTTCTTTGGGAATTTTTGCAGGTATTAAGTGATTCCCAAAAGAGAGCAGTGTATGATCAATACGGAGAAGAAGGGCTGAAGGGGGGTGTGCCGCCACCAGACGCCAGCGCCCCGGGTGGAGCCACCTTCTTTTCAACCGGTGATGGTCCAACGACATTCAGATTCAATCCTCGAAGTGCGGATGATATATTTGCTGAGATTTTCGGGTATTCTAGCCCATTTGGAGGCGGTGGCGGTATGAGGGGCTCAAGGTTCCCAAGTAGTATCTTTGGGGATGAGATTTTTAGCCATTTCGGTGAAAGTGGAGGTGGTGCTGGTTCTATGAACCAAGGGCTAAACCGTAAGGCTGCACCAATTGAGATCAAATTGACGTGTACTTTAGAGGAGCTCTATAAGGGCACTACTAAGAAGATGAAGATTTCTAGAGAGATTGCCGATAGGAGTGGGTAAGTATATACTTCTTCCACTTTCATGAACATAATCGTTGATGACGCATTGTTTCTGTGCTGCATTTTGTGGTAGCGAATCTCTGTTCGTTTGATAGGGTTATAGTTCTTTGTTGAGTTATGAATTCGTAGTGCAAGTAGTAGAAAAGGAAAAGGCCAAATTACGGAATTCTGTGTTTCAGCTAGAGCTTATCTCTAGTCAAATGTAATGCAAGATTTTATATAATAGACCTAAAAGCAGTATAATTCTTTATTGAATCTTGGGTATAGTGGGAGCTTCATTGAGATGTCTGGACCTTTAGGTGGCTGTTACCTCCATGGGTGAGGGATGGGATGAAGGTTTCATTACGAGGTGAAGTTGCAGGATTTTTCAGCTCCCAAACCATGAGACCGGAGAACTTGATTTGCCTGGTCGATCTATTGTGGCTGCTTTGTATAATACATCACACAATAGTGGGACAAAATCCCTGTAAATTGAATTTCTAGCGATATTCAAATGTGCTCTAGAATAAGAGTTCAATGCACACTCTGTTGGGGTCACTCTCTTGTGGAGTTTGTGTCCGCAGACTAGTGGATACAAATGGACGAGAACTGCTCAAAGGTTCATGTTCGAGAGGTTGACATGGACGAGGACGTTTGGAGAAATCCTAAAACGTCTGTCCTCGGGGGGCAGCTGGATGAATTGGACGAGGACTACTCAAAGGTAGTATGTCCGAGAGGTGGACATGGACGAGGAGGCTGGAGTCTAGGCGTTGACTTTCTCTCTCACGTAGGCCTGCTGTAGCGGCGTGTTGTAGGTGGACAGTTGACCCACTCCGATAGGGCATCTGGGCGGCTTCAACTTCCAAGGTGGCAGGCCTGCAATTCTGACACGCAGGAGACGTGCGACGGTCATGGCAGGCCTAAGGGGGTGTAGCCCTGCCACCCTACCGGCAGTAGGGTGGTTGGACGGTCGGCCACGTGGCCCCCCCTGGTATTATATATAGGCTGCGTGAGATTGAGAATGAGAGAGAGAGCTTGAGAGCTTGAGAGAGAACTTGTGAGAGTGCAAGTGTGAGTGCATGTAAAGGCAAAAGGACTTTGTGAAGGAGAAGAGAGGAGTGCACCACCGGTGAGAGAAGGGAGAAAGAGAAAAATAGAGTGAAGAGAAAAGAGTGTGCTTTTCTCGGTTAGCTCAAGAGTGTTTTCCTCTTTTATCTTCTTGGGTGTGTAGCGGATATTCCATCTTGGAGGTTTGTAACCTATTTCACGTAGTGGATTTGCTGTTGCCTCTGCTCCCGTGATTTTTCCCTTCGGTTCCAGAAGGGTTTCCACGTTAAATCTGGTGTGTTTCTCTTTCCTTGTTGGCCGTCCGTCCGAGTGCTGTCCCTCTGTGTCCGAGTGATTTGTCCCCTCGGTCATTGCGCTCAGGGGTACATTCTGTCTGAGCGCCCGATTTTTCCAACAAGTGGTATCAGAGACTGGTTCGTGAACCGTCGGTGGGATGGCGTCGTCGGTGAAGAATGGGACATTCAATGTGGAGCAGTTCAATGGGCAAAATAATTTCATCATTTGGCAGGAAAGGGTGAGGAATATTTTGACCCGGGAAAGAATGGTAATAGCTCTGAGGAAAAAGGAGGAGAAACCGGAGAAACTGTCCGAGGAACAGTGGCAAGAAAAGAGGGATCTTGCCAGCTCGACCATTAATCTGTGTTTGGCGGACAACACACTTCAGGAGGTCCTCGGACTGCCAGACCCGGTCGAGGTCTGGGATAAGCTTGAGAGCCGTTACAAGTCCAAGTCCTTGACAACCAGGCTGTATGTAAAGAAGCAGTTTTATGGCCTGTGGTTGTCGGATGGGGTGAGCTTCGAGAAGCACTTGGACGAGTTTCATCGGCTAGTAACGCAGATGTCAGCCCTTGATGAGAAGATCGAGGACGAGGACAAGGCGTTGGTATTGCTGGCATCCTTGCCGTCATCGTATGATCATATTGTCACGACGTTGCTGTTCGGGAAGGACACGTTGAAGCTGGACGAGGTTATAGCTTCCCTGCTTATGAATGAGTTTAGGCGGAGGGAAAGCGGTGAGGCCTCTAGCTCTCGGGAGAGTGTCCTGGTAACCACCAGCAGTCGGGGACGGGGGAGATCTGGAAGAGAACAGGGTGGCAGGATGGAGAGGAGTAACAGTCGGAGCAAGCTTGAGGAAAGGAGTTGCTTCTTATGTGGTAAGAAAGGCCACATAAAGAAGGACTGTCCGCGGAGGAGGCAGGATCAGGAGGGCAGAAGCGACTGCCAGGATCAGGTTGATGATCAGGAGTCCGTGGCCTTCTGCGGAGACCTCCTGGTGGTCCACGCAGGGGAAGCACCGAGCAGTCCATGCCAGGAGACGAGTTGGGTGATGTACAGTGGGGCCTCACACCATGCGACACTGAGGAAGTCCCTCTTCAGGAACTACACGCCCGTTGGCCGAGGGGTGTTGAAGATGGGTAATGGTGGCTCGTCTAGGGTTGTTGGCATTGGGGATGTTTGCTTGAGGACAACGGGAACACGCTCGTGCTGGAGGGCGTGCGACATGCCCCGGACTTGAGGTTGAATGTGATTTCAACCGGGAAGCTGGATGAGGAAGGCTTCAGGACAGCGTTTGGCGACGGTCAATGGAAGCTCACCAAAGGCGCCTCAGTGGTGGCAAAGGGAAGCAGGACATCATGGCGATATCTGATGAGGACTTGCATTGCCCAGGGAGATGCCAGGATGACCAACAGTGGCACTGGTCAAGGTGGCAGGAGAGGCCGGCCGGGTGGTAGCTTTGGACGTCCAAGTGGCTGGAAGGGCCAGCAGTGCCAAGGACGGAGTTGTGCAGGACCAAGGGTGGAGCTGAGCAGGGCTAAGTGCGGGGCCAGCAGGACCAAGGGTGGGGCCAGCAGGGTTAACGGCGGAGCTGCGGTGGCCAAGGCCAAAGGGGAAGGTGCCAAGGACGTGACCCAAAGTCTGAAGATAAAGGACGGAGTAAGTTACGTCATCGGTACCAGAACCAGGAAAGTAAGGGAGGATGACATGTCTGCAGGAAAGGAGCTGAAGGGGAGTGGGCTTACTCCAAGTTCAGCAGGGCAGAGGAAGGTGTCATTCAGGCTTGCGGAGGACAACGCTGGATTCCCGGTTAAGGGGAAGGTGCCGGAAGGCAGGCGATGACGATCGCCGGATAGAGGGGAGTCCACTCGGACGTGAGTGGAAGGGACAACTCCCTCTATGTCCCTATGTTCGCGGGGGGAAAGGACGCGGACCCTTTGAAGTAGAGGCTGATGCCGGAGTCCAGATTCAGGGGAAGCTGCCGGGAGGCAAGAGATGACGGTTGCTCAACAACGGCCAAGGTTCTTCACAAGATCGTGAGGGGAAGTTTGTTGGGGTCACTCTCTTGTGGAGTTTGTGTCCGCGGACCAGTGGACACAAACGGACGAGGACTCCTCAGAGGTTCATGTCCGAGAGGTTGACATGGACGAGAACGTTTGGAGAAATCCGGAAACGTCTATCCTCGGGGGGCAGCTGGATGAATTGGACGAGGACTACTCAAAAGTAGCATGTCCGAGAGGTGGACATGGACGAGGACGCTGGAGCTTAGGCGTTGACTTTCTCTCTCACGTAGGCCTGCTGCAGCGGCGTGTTGCAGGTGGACAGTTGACCGACTCTGATTGGACATCTGGGCGGCTTCAACTTCCAAGGTGACAGGCCTGCCATTCTGGCACGCAGGAGGCGTGCGACGGCCATGACAGGCCTAAGGGGGTGTAGCTCTGCCACCCTATCGGCAGTAGGGTGGTTGGACGGTCGGCTACGTAGCCCTCCCCTGGTATTATATATAGGCTGCGTGAGATTGAGAATGAGAGAGCTTGAGAGAGAACTTGTGAGAGCAAGTGTGCAAGTGTGAGTGCAAGTAAAGGCAAAAGGACTTTGTGAAGGAGAAGAGAGGAGTGCACCACCAGTGAGAGAAGGGAGAAAGAGAAAAATAGAGTGAAGAGAAAAGAGTGTGCTTTTCTCGGTTTGCTTAGGAGTGTTTTCCTCTTTTATCTTCTTGGGTGTGTAGCGGATACTCCATCTTGGAGGTTTGTAACCTATTTCACATAGTGGATTTGCTGTTGCCTCTGCTCCCGTGGTTTTTCCCTTCGGTTCCAGAAGGGTTTTCACGTTAAATCTGGTGTGTTTCTCTTTTCTTGTTGGTCGTCCGTCCGAGTGCTGTCCCTCTGTGTCTAAGTGATTTGTCCCATCGGTCATTGCGCTCAGGGGTACATTCTGTCCGAGCGTTCGGTTTTCCCAACACACTCATCACATTCTATCATGATACTGATTGTGCTGCTAGAAGCGCAAGCAGTTCAACTTGATTTTTTTTTTTCCCTCTTTCCGCTTAGTTAAGAAAAGGAATTTGATTTGTGGTTATTTAACAATTAGATTCTCACCATCAAGGAAAGTTAAAAGAACAAGTATGCTACATAGTTAAGAAGAGATGATTGCAGTAAGTGTATATGCCGTTTTATTTACTGTATTTCATGTGGACTATTTGAACTAAGGGGAAGAGATTACATAGTTTAACGTAAATGCTGACTTCTCTTCAATTATCTGTGAATATCTCCGTTCAAGTGCAGGAAGACCATGCCTGTGGAAGAGATCTTAACTATCGACGTGAAGCCTGGATGGAAGAAGGGCACGAAGATCACCTTCCCGGAAAAAGGAAATGAACAGCCTGGAGTTTCTCCTGCAGATTTAATCTTCATCATTGACGAGAAGCCTCACAAGGTGTTCACCCGTGATGGAAATGATCTGGTGGTGACGCAGAAGGTCTCGTTGCAGGAAGCCTTGACGGGACACACGGTCAACCTCACCACTCTTGATGGCCGGAATCTCACCATTCCAATCAACAACGTGATACATCCGAATTTCGAAGAGGTGGTTCCGAGAGAAGGAATGCCTATACCAAAAGACCCAACAAAGAAAGGAAACTTGAGAATCAATTTCGAGGTAAAGTTCCCGTCTAGGTTGACCGCAGAGCAGAAGGCTGGAATCAAGAAGCTCTTGGGTCCCTGATGCTGTTGCTGAGAGAGGAGACGCAAGGACAGGTGGTGGTTCTCTTTGTGGACAAAACCTCGGTGATCGAGTTTATGCTTTTGTAGCCGCCTCCCTCTTGCGAATGGTATAGTGGAGTCGATGTTTTTCACCGTTTCACTTGTAATTTGAAGTGAGCACCTGCTCCCTTTTGGGTTTGGGAATGATCTTATTATTATATTTCGTTCAAATCTCTCTTATTTTACAATTAAATATTATTTTCTCAGAGTATCTTATGCTGTTGTATATATTTCATCTAAAATAAGCATTTTAATAAAATTAAGGTTACTTTATTGCTTTTTGTTAGTCAATTATTAGCCATTTAGTGGTAGTCGTCCTTTGCAAAACGGAGGACGCAGAAATAATAGCATTAGAAGGGCATTCGTAGTATAAAAATAATTTGACAAAATTATCGATTCTATTCATGATTTTCAACTTTAATTAATCTCATCTGCATCGTTAATTTAAATTGATTTTCCTTTAGATTTTTAAATTTTGCCCATCTTTTGATTGGAAACTCCTTTTTAAGATAATAGAAGTTATAGTTAGTATAATAACTGATAATTGCATTCATAAAATCGACATTACATGTGGCTCACGCAATATCAAACGGTAAAATTTTACGAGATTATATTTAAAATGATAATAAAATAACCTCAATTAAAACATAGCAAAATGTATGGAGACAATTTACCCTCATTGTTACGTGTGTGGACTGATCACTAATGCTTTGTAGTGCATGTTCATCCCATTTTCTTTGGCATCCGAATTGAATTATATAACCAAATATGCTGCCCAAAAATTAAAAAAATGATAAAAGAAGTTTACCTTTATTTTTTAGTATTGCGGCAGAGTCTAGAGGAAATATAAAATTAGACTTTAGTTAATTTTTTTAACACATTTTCAGGAATTTCCCTTACTTTCCCTCAAATAACTCCTAAATCCAAAGCATTTTGAGAAACAGGCTCATTTACATAATATTGCTTTCACCAAACAAACTGCTGCGTTTTTACCCCTTCATCATCGATAGGTCTCTGCAAGTTTTTACCCATTCACGTCTCACCTTTAATACATTCGAGGCACTAACAAAGCAGCCAGCCAACTGCCCTCCACCTCAAGGACTCGAAGGCTTTAATCTTGCCCCCCATTAGGGCACATTCAAAAGGGGTACTGCCAATCCCACTCTCAAAATTTCCCTATAGTTGATCTATGACCTATGCAGCTAGTCACTATAATCAGTAGATTCGGATCCCATGCCATCATCCTGCTCCCCGTTTGGGCCGTTATCTTCCCCTTCATTCCCTTCATCCCCTTCATCTTCAGAACCAGCGTTTATGTATCCGTCTATCTCCATATCTCCTTGTTCATATTCTTCTGCACCTTCGACAACCACATCTTCTTCATCCTCCTCATCATCATCGCCCACTTCATCATGATCATCGTCGTCTTCTTCTTCATCTAAGGCATCATCACTTCCTTCCAAGAGATCGGCAGCTGCACCATTGTATGCCCCATCATAATCATCCACACCCATGATGATGTCTTCGTCGTAGTCACCCCCGGTTCCCCGACCGTTATCGTCGTTATAATCTGACCTCTCTGAACTGCTATCATTAGGGCTGCCCTCGATCTGCATCCGTGCAGTTTCTTCACTGTACCATCCATCCCTGCCAGAGATTCCAGGAGGCCTATTGAAGATCAGCTTCTCGGGAACACGTCTTTCGACTGCAATTGAAGACACCTTCTTCACTGGTTTTTGCCTGCTTCTGACGGAGCGGCGACCCCGCCTGCGCCCTTCGCCCCCACGAGAACGACCTTTCCAACCCCCTAGTATCGGCCTTAGTCTTTCGCGGGTGGAGGCAACACTCCTACCAGGTTCGAGACGGGAACCAGTGACTCTTCTTTGGGATCTCCCACCACGGGTTCGGCCACGGCCACGCCCACGGCCTCCTCTTGCACGGGTCAAGCTCATGTACCCGCTCCCCGGATCCATCCATGTATCCTCCTGGAAACGCTCGGTATGTGGGCCAGCAAGTTCGTCCTCTTGGATATTCCTCTCACCATATTTTGATGGAAGCTTCTCTCAAATGGATAAACAAGAAAGTAAAGGAACCAAGGTCAAAAACTGTCTATTTCCAAAAAAGAAAAAAAAAAAAAAACTTCTCAATCATTTTTTTTAATTCCATTTCAACTTCATACCCAAGATCCGGAGAGGCAGAGAGAGACAGAAAACGTGCTTCACTCTTTGAGATTATTTTTATCCATGCTATCCACACTCCGTACAGTTAGCTACAGAATTTCCATTCATCGTCCAACAAAATCTTCCATTAAATCTCTCTCTCTTTTTTTTAAAAAAAATTTTTGACAAAAAGGAAGCACAATGAAGTGTCAACCAAGCTTCAGCGGTTAAATCACCAGTTCATCTCCTCTCCCCACGTTTCCCTAGGAGCCCTAAGAGTCACCCACCCACCGATCGAATGCCTACACCCAAGAAGAGCAATGCTTGCCATGCATATACATATAGGCATTGCTTTTTTCATGGATGAGTCCATGTGCATCACGTGTGTGTCCACACGCGCTTGTGCATATTGCATCTATATTACGTAACATTTAGCAAAAAGGGGAAGCACAATCAAGTCAAAACTCACCATTAATTCCCCAGTTTCTGAGAACTTTCTCGACTCAACTTTTTGGTCAAAGGTGTATGAAATTGCCGAATCTAGCTCCATGAGCCTTAATGCAACAGCAGCAGTTGTTTGTGGTACCCATGGAAGCACAGTCACGGTGCCAAAATCGGATGATAAATTAGCAACAGATCCTGCTGTGTCACCAGAAGCCAACAACTCATTTGCAGTATGGAAATCTGAAGATAGGAAGTCTCTCTTCACTGCACTCTCCAACAGTGACAAGATCTGAAAATAAATTGTAAAATTTAGCTGCTTTCATGACAAGGGGAAGGAAAGAGTAGTTTGACAGGAAGGAGTAAAGTTCAAAGAAAAATTTGAAGTGGTCATGTTTTACGCATCATAAATAGTATGAGAAAGAATCCAGAACCTGGAGCAGGTCTTCTGCCGATGCTGACTTGTGCAGTTTCATACCCCAAGATCTCCTACACTTGTCGGACCAAACAGGTCGAATAGCTTCAGATGGGATGGGAACCTGCCATGAGAAAAAAAAAAAAAAGGTCCAGCAGAATAAGCAAAATTGAATGTCATTTGTCTTTGACAAATGTCTCAAGTTCTAATAATTTTTAAGGGTTTATTCAATATCCTGACCTCTACTGAAGCTAACTGAGCCTTCAGCAACCTTATCCTCAAGGGAGAGCGTGAATCTAAGCCATGCAATGTCCAGTCAGGATTGCCCTTAAACTTCTCTTCACAAAGATCAATGTGCTGAGAAAAATTATATTTCTCATCGAGCGACATGAAGGTTTTATGGCATGTAGGACAGTGTTTGCCTTCAAAAAAATACAAGTCGTGGCAGGAATCGCATATGCCCAGTAGTTGTGTGCACCTTTTCTTCCCATACTTGATAGCACTCAACACTGACGAAGAGAAACATTCTTTCCACATCCACTCCTCAAATTCTTTGTACCTTTTCAAAGCATTTCCCAACTCGAGCTTGTTTTTTCCACACTCGATGTGAAAGGTCGATGAGGGCTCTGGTGAGTAAGAATTCAAAGCGCACACTGTGCTGCTAGGACTCTCTGAAGTACCACCGTTATCAAGCCGAGAAGATGCTTCTGTTTTAACAGAATCTTCACTTCGCTTTGCTACATCAGTTCTGAGTTGCTGTTTCTTAAGTGTTTCCTTGAATAAAGGCTCAATCTTTTGCAACAACGCGTGCAGATGGGATTCCCTGACCCCACGTACATCCAAAGATTCTAAGAGAGCATCAAAAGCCTACAAATAATTTGTCAAAATTAAGGGACTATCATAGCATAAAACACAAGGTGCACACAAGCCTTACAAACGATAGTCATTGCCCGTTATATCCATCTTCACGTGACCCAAGATGCATCAGTAAAGATTAGGAGTCAACAAAGATTTGTGTAAATGGTGTTACCTCTTCGGAATCAATGAGCCTCCAGCCACCATTTTGCAGTTCAACCATTATCCTGCCAGAGCCAGGATCATTGCAAGAAGCAGATGCGATGAACTGCCAATATCTGTTACGTCGGCGATCCAGACCAAGGGGCAATGATCTATAGACATACATTTCTTCTGCCTTGTGACCAATATAAGACTTCAACTGGGCTCGAGTTCTCTCAGCAGCATATCCTGACTGCTGTAACACAAGATTATCTGGACCGGCAAAAAAATCCGGAGTTTCAAGATTCTTATCAGAGGGCAGATCATTATTAGATTTCTGTTCTGTCTGAAGATCATGCAACGGATCCTGCTGTGGCCCTGGGTTGCATGTTGCCTCATTAACTTTTTCATCGAGCGCAAGCAGTGGGCTCTGCCTGCTCTCTTCTGCATAAATCGCTACATTAGGCTCTGCCCTACTCCCAGGAAACGTTGCATATTGTGACTTCATCAAATAATCCTCCTTCATCCGGCGCTTATCGAGTTGTGCTTCTGCCCACATCTGCTTCTTTAAACAGTTTGCTGCTTCCAAGCGCTCCTGGAAAGCTAGTCCAAGTTAGACTGAAAAACGAACAAAAAATCTGAACATAGAAGTTGATAGCGGGGATTTGATTATTAGAACTAAACAAGACTACCTCAAGTACAACCCGAATTGAGTTTCCTTCAATAGCAACTCCAATGAGTGCAGCAAGGGCATTAAGGCGCTCTTCGACACTAAGATTAGAGTAATCTTCCTCAACAAGTCCTTGAACCCATGGATCACCCAGACAGTTTTCATCAATATCAGTATCTTCTTGGTTGAGATGAGTTGCCTCATTGGAAATTCTACCAAAATCCATAGAATGCTCCGTAGAAGCAGCAATATTTTTCAATTCATCGAAGTCATGTGAATGCATCAAGGACAAACCATCACCAGCATTCCCGAGTCTTTCTACTGAGTTCCGCACAACTACCTCATGAGCCGTTCCAATTCCATTTCCTAAGAAAACTTTCACTTCAGAACTGTTAGCATCAAAAGAAGGTTCCACATCTTTGTTTGTAGTTAATATATTGCTCAAATAATCAACCTCAGGATCCTCAGCAGTATCACTTCCAGAGTCATCATCTTTCTCAACATCATCAGCCTCCACTCCATCCACAAATCCACTTTTAAATATACGAATTTTTTCCCTAGCAGTAGATAAAATTGCTTCTGCATCAGTGGGATCTTTCCTATAAGGGGAGCGTACACAGTATGTTGACGGAGCAACTCTTTCAAAAAGCTTAGTATCCCTCGAAAGTGCTGCGGCAATCGAGGCTTCAGGAGTCCTGCTCGTGGTTAGATCTCGAAGTCCAGATTTCTACAATCCAAAATGGAATCAATACAGTGTTTACGAGCAGCAGAAATGGTTGCAAATCGTTAATACATCATAACTTACCTGAATCCTGTCTGCAACTTCCAGTATATTTAGGCCCCTGCTGCCCTCAAGAGACAAAACATGAAATGCAGCAAATTTTACTGTGCCAGGGGTCAACCGATGCCTAGATCTGCGTGGATTTGAGTAACCCCTCTCTTGCATAATAGCAACGGCATTTTCAACTGCTGCTCCAGTGCGTAAATTAGAAATTATGTTTGCACCATCATTACCCTACACCCACAACATGAAATCATTAGGATAATCTATCTTACAATATACAATTGAAGACATGAATCAGACTGTCAATGAACTAATGACCAGGAACAATTTGTTTCATGGAGAAAGTGGCCCAGAGGTAATTAAAGTGCACAAAAAAAAATCAGAAATTTTCAAATAATTAGCAAAGAAACCATCCAAGCAAGATCTGTATATACAGATCCGATCTGTTAGAAATATTTAGCGAAATATAAATCTTGGACCAAAACTCTCACTAAACACACCTCACTCCACACAATAAGCATCCTTCCCCATTAAACCCACCTTCTTTCAAGGAGCAATGCTTCTAGATTGGAATTTTTTATTAACTTATTTGAACACAATCGATGAACTATGCAATCCTCTAACAAGGTTTTTAGTTTCTTTGCTAAACTGCGGCAAGAAGAGCAGGGAGAGGGTATCAGTAGAGAGTTAAAAAGGGCAGGTCTCTGGGGCTTCTACAGGGTGGTACCAAACTTCTTGACTAGGTGGTACCTCATTGCCATCGCGCACATATGCAGGTTCAATATTCCTTTTCTTAAGTTTTGGACCAAAACCAGCGGACAAGGCGAACTGCCGCAAAATTTCTGGCCATGTCAAGGGACTCAAGTGGCGCTGCCAACTGCGAATATCAAAACCCCAAGCATATGCCTGATACAGAACAACAACATTAGTAACTCCAAATGCAGCGAAGCCTAAAGAATTTCCTACGGAACAACCATCGAAACAGTAGATGAATCTTACCCCTTCAACTATCTGAGGATGCCCACCTCCAGGATTAGCAGCACTGTTCTGATTCACTCCTGGCCCAGTGGAAGGTGTCCTCGCAACATATTCAATATCCTTAATGATGGATCTCAGGAGAGCTATATGTATTTCTCCCAATAACCGGGATTCCTGAAACAGCAGCAGGCATAAAAACAGCAGGTCAGAGCAGAATATTAGGCACAAGATAAGCAGCTCCATCCTCAAAAAATAAAAAGAAAAAAGAGATCTGCATAAACCAGCTGATGATCCAAATATGTCTAACCATGTCATATCCACAAACTTACATAATCATGAAAAGCTTGGACAAACTCATCCAGAGTAAATGGCCATAGCCCCAGCACATCAGCAAAAGTAATTAAAAATCTCCAAACCTGAAATGGGAAGCCACAGTTCAGCAATATCAAATCTAACAACAGATAAAAAAGTGAAAATAGCTTAGATGAGATCAGTAACATGGCTGAATGAGTTCATCCTAAAAGACCATTTCAAACTACAGATTTTTAACAAAAGCCAAAAAAATTCAATAAACTGCATAATAATCTCTCCCATGGTATTTATTCTTGGTCACAGATTTTGGGACAGTGGGGCAGAAGATAATGTAAGAGAGAATTTCCAAGCTCACCATTAAAAGATTCCCGACATTTTCCTCATTATCAGTCCAAGGCTGGATTGTGAAAGGCCTTCTAAGCTTCACTGACTTTGGTGGGAATGTGCTTAGCAAACCTAGAAAAACATATGTTCTGTTAATCTTACAAAAAGTAGCCAACATCATTAGATCGGAAAATTTTTTTTAAAAAAATTGAAAAGGTGATAACAAAGGCAACCAACTCTAAACGCTAATATTATGTTAGTTTTACTAAAAATTTAGGAACAAGAAAAAAGTACATAAAAGGACACAGGAAAGTCCCCAAATATAGATGAAGCAGGATAAAGATATAAAGGACAATTACCAACACAGAGTTACAAACACAAACCCTTAATCAATAAAATAAGTTCAGGCCTACATTTGGGGCTACCAAACATAATTTTAGGGAAAAGCACTTATTCAAATAATAAAATGCTGCTTTGTATGTAAAAAAGTAGTTTTTATGTAGCTCCAAATAACCTAGTTCTTTTTTGTTTCTCTATTCTTCTTCGTTCATCTAATCTGACAAGTGACTCAGCAGAGTCCTGCTTTTTGGGCACTTTTGTATGGCTTGAAACCCAAGGCAGACTACGAACACTGACATCAGGGTTAAACTAGCTGACCAGATCAAGGTTATTCTAAAGACATAAATTGTAGGGCAATCTAGCTAACCTTTTAAGCTTGCATCTTTTCCTTTGGGTAGATTGGTAGGTTAGACACATGCTCAAGTGGTTACTCAATTGGGAGACAGCGGAATTAGGCTTAGGAAACAGGGCTAAGTTACTTTTCTCTCTTCCAGGAGGCACCAACACCAGGAAGATAAAGAAAACTAAGTGTTTTCCAAAATCCTGTATAGAAGTTTGTCTTCAATTGGCTTACTTTCCCGCCTTTCTATCATATGGTATTCATATGGATGAATTAAGCTAGAAAAAAATCCCTCTAATGCATTCATTCATCAAAGGATTTCCTCAAAATGCGCAGCAGACAACAAAAAACATTGAACTAAACACATTATCCCCATTGTAAATCACACAAGTACATTCAGTTAGACTTCAATTTGAACAAGTTATCACAAACCGATAAAGCCAAAATGAAGCAATGCTGCTGTCAAATAATAAAAAATCACAATCCACTCCATATAATTGTTAATTACCACCTCTCCTTGGGACAATATTAACTATATGCTGTTTTAATATATCAAGCGTGCCAATATTAGTTACCTCTAAAGGAATCAAGATTTTGCAAAGTTTCACTGTCGAGTGACAAAATGGATGGCAGCCCCTTCCTTGAAGCAGCTATTTCCATTAGCTCCAAACGTTCATCCTCAATGAGTTCCATCGACTCCTTGGCAATTCTGCGGGCAGCAGCTCTATCATTGGCAACTTTCAGCCTTGCTGCTTCTTTCTCCCTCCGAAGCTCCTCTTTTTGTTTCATCTTTTCAGCCTGATGAGATCAACAATTAATTATTTACATCTGCCAGGACATTAAAATACATCAGCAGATATCTGTTGATGTATCACAACTAACCCTAATTGATTCTTTCAGCAAGAACTTTTCTCTTCGTTCCATCTCACGCCTTTGCTCCCTTCGATATCTTTCCTCTTCTCGTTGCTTTTCTCGCAACAGCCTTTCTTCTTCCTTCCTCCGTTCACGGTCATGCCTTTCCATTTCTTTCTTCATTTGCTCCTCTCTCTTGAGAACCAGAACATATTATATTAACTAACAAGTACAATGAACTATATATTCTTAACTAAATATGCAAACAAAAATACCTTTCGCCTTAAAATATCTTGCTTCTCTAGCTCTTTCCGTATCCTCTTCTCATGGGCTTCAGCTTCCCTTGCTATTCTTGCCTCTTCATTCTAGACAATCATATACAAGCGAAACATTGTGATTGATATCTATACAATAACAACAATAACGACAAAGTAGTAAAGTCCAACCAAGTGGAATCTGCCATATAAGTTTGCTTCCACCACAAAATATGGATGACAAGAAAAACATTGCGGTGGATGATATACCTTGGGCTTTCTCTCCACTCGCAAAACATCCTCATCATGTATCACACATCTCTCAGAAGACATATGAGCATTATCCAGTGCCATGATTGGATGGCCACTGAACGGAGAATCCATAGCAATGCTCATATAAGAAGATTTCTGTGCAACATCACCTTCTGCTGACACGGAAGGCAGGAGGTGTCCTTGCTTTGCTTGTTGAGACATAAGGCTTAAATTAGGCAATTGTCCAGGAAAACTACGTCCTATCGGTAGTTCTTCACCACCATGCATGTATGAACGACTGCTAGGTATTGGAGGAGTCCTGGAGCCTGGGCCATCAGAAGTTGAGCCATAATAATGAGATTGAACCATTCTTTCATAAGAGTCACCTCTAACAGTTGGCTGCTCAGGAAGAAATTGGTATTCATGCACTGCTCTCCCAGGACCCTGCTTGTAAAATACATAGAATTCTGATGATCAGAAAAACCTGATAACCATAAATGCAGTACAAAAGTATTGACACAATAACAACAGAAATGAATTAGGCACCCTAATCGTAAAGATGTCAACAGTACCCTAATCACCCAACAAATATAATCAACATATATAGAGAAGGCTTTCCTGAATCTAACTCATACCCAAGAGGGAAAAAATAATCTAATCCTTCCACAGATACAAGAGCATATCAAACATCACATTAATATTTTTTTATTTGTCTGAGGCAGCAGGGAAAATTCGATGAGTTGTTTTCCAAGTTAGGATATGGATGATACTGTCCTAACTATCTCAGACTGAAAGTGTGTGATACAACAAATATCATCTCATAATGGGACTTGTACATCAAGATACTTCCAATTGGAACTCTCTTCACCCAACGGGATGAAAGCATAATAGGAAATACAATTATTATAAGCCACATAAGATAATAGAATCATCATTCACAACTGAAATTATATGATGCATACAGAACAAATACTGTAAAGGCATTGTGTAGACCTTGACTGGTTTAGCCTCAGGGCGTTCGTACAAATTGGGCTCATAGGCTCTTCCAGGTAGCTTTTGTGGTGGTCCTGCTGCAACTGCAAAAATAAGATGAAAAAATCATAAAATTCTCAACAATTGGTCCACACATACTCGTTAAAAAATGGACAGATCAACTGAGGATGTAAAAGACCACATTGATGGGAAATGCCCTTTGGTTGGGATACCTTCAGCAGATTTACATAAACCAATATATCTACAGAATAGGTAAAATCCACGTGATTAGCAGGACCAAACTGAGTTAAAACTCAATGCAACGATAAAAAACATAGACAAACACGGCTAGAGTAAATAATTAACCACAGTAAGTATCAACTACAGCCACAATAGGCAGTTCGCAGAAGGAGTTGGATGACATAGAATAGAAGTATCTACCACGTGAACACTCTCATACTTCTTTTTTCTCAGCTGCAAGCATTTCTTGATTTTCCTTCTGGTGGATAAGAAACTTCTAACATTACAACTCTTGTTCACTTTTAGCATGAAGTTTCAATTTTACCAAGTATATCCAACCTTGAACATCTTTTTGATTACAGCACAACATTTCAATTATATCAAAAATACATGACCTTCCAACTTTTCTTTTCACTTCTAGTTCTATGATTCAATTGATTAGATACCCTAGAACAATAATCTTTCCTAGAAAGAGCTTCTACAATTTTTCATTAATCAAGTGAAATACAGGTGGAAGAATTACGATTTTTCATTAATCAAGTGAAATAAAGGTGGAAGAATTCTTCCACCTTTATTTCACTTGATTAATGAAAATTGAAACATGTGCTATAAGTGAAACAAAAATTGGAGGTCATATATAATTGATAAAATCAAACTCTAGTGTAATAACTGAGAATTTTTAAATGCTTGGTTTATAATTAATATTAATAAAACATAGTGATGAAAGGGAAGAAGTTAAAGGGTTGACACTTTATTGGTAATTAACCCTTTATGGTTTGTCAAAGTTTAGTAGCTTTTTTTCTCTTTCTCTACAACAATTAGCTCAATGTAATAGTTCTGGCATTAGATAGGGGTAAACATGGTTTGGTTCGATGAAGATTGGAAGTTAATCCACAACCAAGCCACATATTATAGTTTGGAATTTTACCAAACCAAACCGTCATTTGAGACAAATATCCTAAAACATCAACATGAATGTTAATTTGATTTGGAAGGTTTATACTGTTAGTAGTATTAAGCTCATTTATCTGAAAAATTATTTATTCAATTTAATATGTGATATAAAATATCAAAATACATAAGCAATAAAAACTTTTCAATATCATGTAAAGCTTCTTTAATATCATGAAAATTTGCTTAAAATATGAACAATGCCAAGAACAAATGAAAATATTTAATAATTTACGAGATATCGAACTCTTAAAAGATTAATAATTTAACCACTTGTAGTGAGAGTCAATTAAGAAGTACCATAGAAATAAGTATGAATAAGATATTCTTATTTACAATAGCAAATAACTTCGCTATACATATATGTGTGTATTTATATGTAGGGTTGGGTTCGGTTTAGTTTAGTTTGGTTTGGTTTGGTTTGGTTTAAGCCCTTAAACTGCAACAAAACCAAAAATGCAGTATGGTTAAAAAATAAAACTGCAACCAAACTGCGAACATGCCAAACCATCATTGGAGGTTTGATTTGGCTTGGTTTGGGTAATTTGAGTTTTCTTTTTTTAACTCCTAAGATCATCACACAAAAAGACAGACCATTGAAAACGCCAGGCATTTACCTGAAGAGAGAGAGATCTACTGAAAAAACATAATGTGGAGAGTCCGTTGATTCTTTTTCTCCATATTTCAGCACACATCACATGATTTACCCCGATAAAATTTCTTTGCTTCTCTTATCTTTTCCAGATTCTAATAAGGGACACACATCAGTCTTATCTTTCCTTATAACAGAGACAACACCTCTGCTAGTAATTACAACTTATAAGCAACCTGTTAATTCTCATCAGAATGCATGGCTTTTTTAATTAAGTAAAGAAAGAAACTTACAACATTCTTAATCCTTATTCTCCAACCAACTAAAAATCTATTACTAATTACCCAAACTGAAACGCATGGTAGAATCAGAGCAGAAGCAAGTTGACCGAGATTACCTATAGGCGCTCCGAAAGCACCGGGAGGCAAAGGATCAAAATCCATCCCAAGAGCCGGCCCATCTTCTCTTAATGGTTCCCCTAACTGCGCTTCAATGAACGCAATGGCTCGAGGCTCCCCTATCGACTGGGGCTGCTCATAGTACCTCCCAAGACTGGTCCCAATACTGATCCTCGGAACAGCAACCACAGGCCGTTGTATTATCGCCGAGCGAGGGTCCAGGTGCCTGTATGGACTAGAACCCGAACCAGCTGACCCTGAACCATGCTCATTCCCCAACTCACCAACCGCCTCATCCTTCATCACCGGAATTAGTGCAGAAGGGGGAGGCGGAAGTGGTGGAGTTGTGGCTGCCGGTGAACCACCCTTTCGCGGCCGCTTTGTTGATGGCTCCTTCCTATCCTTCAATCTCCTGTGACAAAACCACATCTGTAATTGTCGATCCGTAAGGCTTAACTGATCCGAAAGCTCCGCTCGCAGAGATTCCGATGGATACATCTCCACTACAACAATTCAAAGCAATATTAAAATCAAACCAGAGCAGAGTGGATGAAACTGACGAGAAAAATCCAACAAGAAGCTCAAGTGACACAAAAAACAAAAAAAAAACAAAAAAAAAAAAAGAGTTGAAAGAACAAACCTTGGTACGTTTTTTCAAGAACCTCAAGCTGAGCGGCAGTCTTCATCTTGCGCTTAACCCTGGGTTCTCCTCCTTCCGGAGTCTGTTTTCTGTCTCCTTCCGAACTACCAGCGTCCATTGCTTATCTCATCCACCAAAATAGCCCTAAAAGTTGAACCAAAAACTCGCCACGAAAACAAACTCCAACCCGCAAATTGATCAAAACAAACCCTAGAAATCGAAGAAACAGGTCTAGGGTTAGGGGAAAAAAGGGAGGAGAGGCGATGGGATAAAAAGGAGACCAATAGATCCAATGGTCGATGTATCGAAACCCAAAACAATAATTGAGTTTGGTATTGACGAAAAGGAGAGAAAGAATCAAAACTTCTTCCAATCTCTCTCTAGAAAGAGTCTCTCTCTAGAATTTCCAAACCCCAATTACCCTTTGATTCTATCTTATTTTCTTGTGATGGAGATGCACGGTGAGATTTGGAGGAATAGCGATAATAAATAATAATAGTGAGCGGAATAAAATTAAGAGGGCTGGTACGAGTATTCCTCAACAACATATTGAAATTACTTCCATATGAAATGAAAAAAGACGAAAATAAAATTAAAAGGAATTGGACTTGAATTAAGCAACTACGAACAGACGAACGAACAGTCTCCCTCTCTCTCCTCGTCGCACCCATCTCTCCCTTTCACACTCCCACGCTTGGTTTAAATTTTCTTCCTTTCTTTTTTTTTTTCCCCCCTTGTTTCTTTTCGTTCCTCGAAAACGTTTACGCGTAGTATACCAGAAGGGGCACAAATTTTATATATAAAAAAAATAATAATAAAAAGGAAGAAAGCGGAGGGGGGGCTGGGGCTACAGGGTATTTTGTCAGATGCTGCTTTGAAGGCTGGTAGAACAACAGGAGAGACGATAGACAGAGAAAGAGAGAGATTTCGATTCACGATTCCGCATTGCAGCGTTTCGTTGTTGAGGTGCTTTTCTCTGCGCCGCTGCCACGACTCCTTCGGATCAAATCCCAAGCGCTGGCTTCCGCGGGTTGAGTTCGTCGGGTACGACCACTCACCTTCTGCATGGCGCGTGTGCTTGGCCTTGTGTTTTTCTAGAGAAAGAAAGCGTGCGCCATGAATGAAAAAAGTGTACGTACGATCATGTGGATAAGTCTGCCTTTCCAATTTTTTTCCCCTTGCGGTTGTTCCTTCGTTGATTAAGTAAGTAAAATAGAGATACATATTAATTACTTT